>CAMXCT020001546.1:0-245000 GCA_947184155.2 Cladocopium goreaui
CAAAAGATGGGGGACAAGGTAAGCCTGGAGGATGCGAAGGGGAAGCTCTTTGATGCTGCCATCCAGATCAAGAAGGTGAAGAAAATGTGAGGGGAGAAGTTTTGCAGGTCCTGCAAAAGGGCTTTCTTGAACATGGCTCTGCAAATTTTTATTTGCAGTGTTTGTCAATTTGGTCCTGCAAAAGGGCTTTCTCAATTTGGTCCTGCAAAAGGGCTATGTACCCCTATAGGGTGATGGCCCTTTCAGCATGGCCTTGGTGCAAAAGGAAGGCAGCTGCTTCCTGTCCAAACACACCCGCCTTGACACTTTGACAAGCAACACTGACTTGGAAAGCCTTGTTGCAAAAAGGCATGTGTCTGCAGTTGCTTGGCTCTTCAGGCAGCCATAAGGATTATAAGTCCTGTGAAAGGGCTTAGACTGGTCCTGCAAAAGGGCTTCAACAGCCATGGCCAAATGGAAGAGGAAAAAGTACCAGGAACCTGCAGGACCCCATAGAGAAGAAGAAGAGTTCTCACCCCTTGGCTTATCTCTGTTGGAGCATTTCGCCTCAGGGATGAGTGCCCCTTGGCAGCATCTAACTTGTGCAGGATGCTTGCAGGTAATTCTTGTTTAGACCATATGGTGAAGCTCAGGGGCCATCTGTCCAAGCTCTTGCATTGGCAGCAACCAAGAGTGGTGCTAACTCTGCTGATTTGCAGCAATTGGCTTCACTGGGGAACTATGGGAGGTCTTCTGAGCACATAGCCTCCCAAATGATTTCCAAGTATTGCAAGTCAGACAGCATCAAGCTTCCTGAGCCCTACTTTGTTGACACCCCTGTTCGTGTGAGAACTGCAGATGACTGGGTGGTTGCTGTCAAGCCAGTGGCATTGTACTTGCCACATGAGTGGTTTGCATGGCTACAGCTAGAGGAGCAAGCTGCTGGCTTTGAGCAACTGGAGGAATTCTGGGAGAATCATCCCATGGGTGACCCCAAATTGGATGGCAATCCAATCATGGATGTTTCTTGGCAGCAGACTTGTTCACCCAGCTGCTTCTCACAAGCATTTGCCTTGGCCCACTTTCTTGTGCCTGCCTGCTTCTTACCTAGGAAGGATGTGGCAAGTACCTGCCCCTCATTCTTCATGGGGATGGTGGGGCATTCCAGCGAGCAGATAGCATTCTGGTGCTGAGCATGAGATCACTGCTATCTTCATCCAGTGTAGCCCACAGCCAGATGCTCCTCCTAGCCCTTCCAAAGTCTGCAATCCACAAATCTGAGATTCTTGCTGAAGATACCATGCATTGCCTCTGGTCAGTGCTGACCTGGTCAATGCAGCATATGTACTTCGGCAAATTTCCAGAGAAAGCTGCAGATGGCAAAGACTGGCAGCACAAGTCAGCAAGGGGCCAAAAGGCAGGAACCTTGTTGAATTCTGCAGGGCTTTGTGGAATGATCTTTGCCATCACAGCAGATGGCGAGTTCTTTCAAAATGAATACAAGCTGCCAGGAAGTTCCCATGCAGAGTGCTGTTGGAGCTGTGGGGCAAACAGGTCCAGTCACCCACACAATGACTATAGAGCTGGAGCCAAATGGAGGGAGACCATCAAGAACCATAAGGACAGCAACCCCACAGATCACCTGATCATGACAGTGCCAGGCATCAATGGCTACACCTTGGCCTATGACTCTCTGCACATCTTGGAGCTGGGTGTTTCAGCCCACATTGTGGCCAACTTCATGTTTGACATGGTGGTGAAGGCAGAATTGCCAGGCAGCTCTTTTGAAGCCAGGCTGAAGGAACTTTTCAGAAAACTGTCTGGCTTATACACTGAGCTGGCCACAGACTCCAGCAACCAAGTGAGAAGACTTCACTTGTCCACTTTCTGCCAGCCCAACAAGAAGTGGGACAGTTTTCCTGAGCTCTCAGGTGTGAAAGCAAAACAGGTGAGACACCTCATCCCTCCACTCCTGGAACTCAGCCAGGATTTGGTCGATGAGAGCTCTTACAAAAAGCACAGGCTTGAGTGCATCAAGAACCTCAACCAAATGTATGAAGCTATGGAGTGCCAGGGGCTGCATCCTGATGAGTCAGCATATGAGCAGTACAAGAGGAGCACAGAGAAATGTTTACTCCATTACAGCAAGCTTGCCAAGATTGCAATCTCTCAGAACATTCTTCAATGGAACACTGTGCACAAGCACCACTTGGCTTGCCATATGCCAGAACAATTTAGGCACTTGAACTGCAGGTTTGTGTCAACATACTCTGGTGAAACAATGGTGGGCTTCATGGCCTCTCTTGGGCACGCCTGCCTCAATGGCACTCCTCCACATTTGGTGCCTGCAAAGGTTGCCTGGAGATATAGATTGGGACTGCACCTGAGGGTGACACATGGTGACTTTGACCTGGTGGATTCTGAAGAGGAACTGTGAGTCCTGCAAAAGGGCTGCATCTGTCCTGCAAAAGGGCTGTCTATGGTCCTGCAAAAGGGCTATCACCCTGACTTTGCCTCATTGTGCCCTTGAAAAAGGAAGCATGCTGGCCACATGTTGAGGGCTATAACTGCAATGGGGTGGTTTACTATTGTTAAAACCCATTGAAAAACCACCATCGCCAAGGTGAAAAAAATCTGGATGTCGATCCAAAATGGATCAGAAGGATCAACCGATGTTCGGCGAACAAACAACGTGTGTTTTTGATGCATAACTGGTTGGTGGTGCAATAACCATCTTGAAAAATATGAGTTCGTCAATGGGAAGGATTTTATCCCATAAATTATTATGGAAAACTAAAACATGTTTTAAACCACCTTCCAGATATTATGTGGATACAAAATGGAATTTTCATCAGCACGTTAGATGGCCGAGGGCCATGATGATAATTTACCAAACTGAAACCAGGAGAATAGATTTGGGATGGGGATCGATTGAAACCCCTGCGGATTTTTTGCTCTAACTCGGAATCGTTGCCATCTTCCTGAGAGAGGCAACGGCATGATAGATTACCTGAATTTCGCCAAACGAAGTGCCAGGTAGTCCATCCGGACCAAAAAAAAACCCACAAGGGAGGATGGCCTCAGGAATCAAACAGTATTATGTACATTCCTCCCGCTCTTGCGCGGAAGGAATTAAAGAGTTTTACATTCCTGCCGCTCTTGCGCGGACAGAGGCGCGTCTTAGCGGCTCTCACTGGGCTTGAGCGGCAGTTCTTTTGTGTACAAATATTTCGCGAAGGGTAGATTTGCAAAGTGGTGCCCCCAGTGATGTTACAAGTTGATTTTCAACACCCCATGAAGATCTGTAGTTAGAATCACCTTTAAAAAAAAAATAGTTGACCCAGTTGACCCAGGGGGGTTCACCTTAGTTCCTGGCCGGGCACCACCGAAGCACCACCGAACGCTATGGCCGCTATGGCTCCACCGGGTCCTCCACTTGGCCCGGCAGCACCGGGGAAAAGCCACGAACAGCTTCCGCCGGGACTTTGGGAAACGTCAGCGGCTCAGGGCATCGAAGAGGACAATGTCCTCGGGAAGGCGCGACAAAAATGGCCGTGGAGGGCCGTGACATCATGGAAAAATCGTGAAAAATCAGCTTAAGAGATAAACGAGTTGAAATTTGATCTGACTTTTAAATGCAGAAATGGTTCTGCAACTTTTGATGCGAATTAGAATCGCCAACGCCTGCTAAGTCTGATTCGGAAAGGAAATCACACCACGTTCAATCGTATCATACCCTGCAAAAACGACAACTGTTTCAGTATGTCTCGGTTCATATATCCACCTGTTTGGAGGACTAAAGATGAAACTGTATAATCAATCAGTAGCCCTCCGGTTCCCAGTTGCCAAGATATGGGTTTGTATGAACACTGGGTACCTATTTCATCGTTTCTCACAACAGTTACAAAGTTTTCCTTTTCAAATTGCCGTGTTTCTGATTGTTTATGGGATCCAATAATCATTTTTCAGGTCCAGATTCCAGAACCATATATCCTATCAAGCTGGCTAGCTACAGTATATCCCATGACATATTCTATATCCATCTAATATCCCATATGATATTGCTGGTTAGTGATATCATTAGATCTCCCAAAAAAACACTCATTCAATTCCATAGAATTAAACCACTTTGATATATTTTGGTTATATTGTTGCTTAGTCGATCATATATCCATAACATATATTTATATATATCCCAAACTAAATTGCTCATTCAATCCCATCCAAAAAAACCAGCAATTTACCAAGCCCGCCATGCCCATGCCAGGTCTCTACTTCGCAGAAGCCACTCCTTGATGCATGGGTTGTGAAAAATGTGGCCGCAGGGCAAGCGCTGAGCCTCATCGCCTTCAGCGAAATCTTCCAAGCAGATTGCGCAGCTACCACCAGCCTCCTGGTGGCGAGTAAGCAACGTCTTTCTTTTCCGACCCCCACCGTTATGGCCCAACAAAACAGTTGGTAAATGGGATGAAATAACTCTTCTAACTCAAGATTATACATCATTATAAGAACTATAAACCACCTTTATCAAAGGAAGTTTAGGGGGAGAAACTTCCGTGTTACGGACTTTTAGAATGTCAGGGAAAGAGTTAGTCAAAGAAAGAGTTAGCAAAGAAAGAGTTCGTCAGGGAAAGAGTTAGTCAAAGAAAGAGTTAGTCAAAGAAACAGTTAGTCAGGGAAAGAGCTAGTCAAAGAAAGAGTTAGTGAGGGAAAGAGTTAGTCAAAGAAAGAGTTAGCAAAGAAACAGTTAGTCAGGGAAAGAGTTAGTCAAAGAAAGAGTTAGTGAGGGAAAGAGTTAGTCACAGAAAGAGTTAGCAAAGAAAGAATTCGTCAGGGAAAGAGTTAGTCAAAGAAAGAGTTAGTCAAAGAAACAGTTAGTCAGGGAAAGAGTTAGTCAAAGAAAGAGTTAGTGAGGGAAAGAGTTAGTCAAAGAAAGAGTTAGCAAAGAAACAGTTAGTCAGGGAAAGAGTTTGTCAAAGAAAGAGTTAGTGAGGGAAAGAGTTAGTCACAGAAAGAGTTGAGTTAGCAAAGAATCGATTTTAGACAAAGAAAAGAGCAAAGAAGAGTAAGAGTTAGCAAAGAAAGAGTTCGTCAGGGAAAGAGTTAGTCAAAGAAATGTTCCCTTCATGTAAAGGGATTGGCAAGTGTTGCTGGTGGAGGATTTGCCGATGGAGTTTTGAAGGAAGTCTCGCACGAAATGCGTTTTTGAGAGATAGCAGATGCACGAAACCCTGTGTTTTTCCAGACAAAGTGCGTCCCCGAACGTCGATGATCTACCTCTGCGGTGCGACGGGTGCGAGACGGTCTCGTGTGTGGTCGGATCATTCTCGGATCATGGTCGGATCGGTTCCGCATTGTAAATGGGGTTTCAAGTGTTTTCGTGCATGTGCGGTCGACAGAATTCCATTGTGATTTGCAACTGTAGGATCGTTCCCGCATTGTAAATGGGGTTGCAAGTGGTGCTGGTGGATGAGTTGCCGATGGAATTCCATTGTGATTTTCAACTCTAGGATCGTTCCCTCACTGTAAATGGGATTGCAAGTGGTGCTGGTGGATGAGTTGCCGATGGAATTCCATTGTGCTTTGCAACTGTAGGATCGTTCCCGCAGTGTAAATGGCTGTGTCAAGGTTGCTTCGTGCTGTGGCTGCATTGGTAATACTATTGTCTTTTGCAGCTGGATCTCGTAAATCGTACTGGAGTGGCTGCATGAAGGCTGCCACAGTTATTTGTCAGCAGATTTTCTCCACTTTGGCGCTAGTGATTTTCCTTCTAAAAATCCTTTTAAAAAGTGCTTCAAAATCGTCTTTTTTTCGCTCTGGCATCGAGATCCGGTTTTGGAGCTACAATTTCCGACGCCGTTGCGCGTAGTTCTATTGTGTTTTGCAATTCAATCTCTGCAGATCGCATTGTAATGGCTGCGTCAAGGTTGCTTCGTGCTGTGGCTGCATTCGTAATACTATTGTCTTTTGCAGCTGGATCTCGTAAATCGTATTGGAGTGGCTGCATGAAGGCTGCGACAGTGATTTGTCAGCAGATTTTCTCCATTTTGGCACTAGCGATTTTCCTTCTAAATCCTTTTAAAAAGTGCTTCAAAATCGTCTTTTTTTTGCTCTGGCGTCGAGATCCGGTTTTGGAGCTACAATTTCCGACGCCGTTGCGCGTAGTTCTATTGCGCTTTGCAACTCAGTCTCTGCAGATCGCATTGTAATGGCTGCGTCAAGGTTGCTTCGTGCTGTGGCTGCATTCGTAATACTATTGTCTTTTGCAGCTGGATCTCGGAAATCGTCTTGGAGTGGCTGCATGGAGGCTGCGAAATGGATTTGTTAGCAGATTTTCTCCATTTTGGCACTAGTGTTTTTTTTGTTGGACGTACGTTTAGAGCAGTGTGAAGTGTGGGGCGTGAAGAGTGCAGTGTGAAGTGTGAAGTGTGAAGGAAGCAGTGGGAAGTGAGAAGTGTGAAGTGTGGAGTGTGAAGTTTGAAGTTTGGAGTGCGAAGAGTGCAGTGTGAAGTGTGGAGTGTGGAGTGTGAAGACTTTGCTTCGTCTCTCGCTGAAAAAAACCGCTTGTCGAGGGAAGGACACGGTCGGGACAGGTTTTTCTTCGAACTATAGGTCATTTATTTTTGGGAAACTTCCGCCGCCGGCTTGCCCGGGTCTATGTTAACGGTTAAGGATGGTTAAGGGCTATAACTGCAGGTACGTTTGGGGTGTAAATTGGGTAATTGTATCGAGATAAAATGACCAATTGAACCCCAAAAGTGGCTATCAGTATACGTATAATGAGCTGGAGCAACCCTGTAATTTCTTCCGTCATCGTTTGGGACTTCAAACTCCAGGCAGTGTTTTGTTGGGGTGGGGGGTTCGGGCTAGGGGGATGGGGGTTCGGGCGGGGGGGCTGCTAATAACGTTCTTTTGACTTGCTTGCTGATTAAATCACTTGTAGACCTGTAAGACGCTCTTGATTCTACCCTTTTGATTCTATGGCGCCCTCCACATCGCACATTGACCCTTTGGCAATGCAAAGAAAATTACATAGATGGTCGCTGGCCCAGAATTATGCCATGCCTTTTTATCTTGAAAACCGCATGGGGATGCATGGGGCAATTGGGCTGGGCTGGGATCCAAAGAAATTTGGAAAAGTCCAACATGAGAATGACAGGCTGAAAGTCTGATGAACAGTTTCCTTGCGAGCACGCGCGAACAACCCACCGGAACATGGATGGTTCTTTTTACACGAAGTAATCAAGTCACAAAATGTCAGGATGTCTCAGGATTTCATCCAAAACTGGGGACATTTTCCAGAAATAAAGGTGATCCAGGAACCATTTTGGAAAGTGAACTTGGTCCTCTCTGCACAGGACCACTGGTTCTGCACACTTGCAAAGCTCGGAAGCGTCTTCTCCAACTGGATCTCGGCACGTCCCAGGCAGGGGGGAGATCAAGTAGATCATGCCCGCGACGTCCACAGTCCACAGAATCCTTGGCTTTCACTCAACAGGGCTCCACAAATAACGATATTTTACATACATATGAGTCGTATTACCAGTAGATTACCCAGAGTGCGCCTTATTGAAAAGATTCAACAGGTTTATTGGTTTAGAGGTTCACTGTTGAAATGCAAGTTTTATTGAAATAAACCAACAGGAGCTGTTGGTTTGACAGCTTAAAATCTGTTGTATTTTTCAACACAGGTCTGTTGAAATTTTCAACAGGATTTCTTGGTTTTCAAGACAAAAACATCAATTTTTACATGTTTCCAAAACCAAAAAAAACAAAGACTCCTGAACTTTCTTTTTCCACATGTGTAAACACACATAGCAGCTGTTCCCATGTGCATGACACTGCCCATGAACCCTGGAGCTTCCTGCACCCCTTGAACTTCCTGCAGCCCTGCATCTTCAATTGGGTCCTGTGAAAGGGCTGGGGTCCTGCAAAAGGGCTCAGAATGGCAGAGCTGGATGTCCTGGATGGTTTGGAGCAGGACAGGATCCACAACATCAACAGACCAGGATTGCTCCAATACCGGTGCTACATCCAGTGCAACAACTGCCACAGGGGATGGATCTGGAGGAGGAAGCTGAGCACTGCAGAAGACTGGACCTTGAATTGCTACATTTGTGACAAGTCATGGAGGCAAAACTACTGTGAAAATGGTGGCTGGCACTACTGGGACCCCATTCGGAGAAGACCTGAGTTCTGAGCCAGCCACCTGCATGGCCCTGCAAAAGGGCCACCCTGGGCCTTGCAAAAGGGCTCCACATGAAGCATGGGTCTTGAAAAAGGGCTCCCTGAAGCATTCAAAAAGCTTCCAGGGAAAAATGTTGGAGCAAGGTGTTGGAAGCTGACTCCACACATGGCCACACAGCAGCAGCCACCTCACAGCATGTGTCAGACTTGCAGCATGGATGCAGGCCTATGGGCTCACAGTCATTTTTCAAACCTGTATTTGGCCTTGGGAAGGGGCTTTTTTTTTGGGACCTTGTGAAGGGGCTCCCTTGGGTCCTGCAAAAGGGCTCAGCTTGCAATGGTTCTCATGAAGGCTGTGCAAAAAAAGAGGAGTGGCAATTCAGCACCACACAAAAGGATTCCTTTTCCTGAAGTTTCCCAAGATGCCTTGGACAAAGCCATGCATTCCTACTGCAGAGCTATGGGGATCAAAGAGGCTTTCAACATGTACCAGTACAAGAACCTCCAGGCCCAGCAGTCAGAGAGCCCTCAAAGCATAGCCCAGCTTGCAAGGCTTCTGGAGGCGCTCCTGGGTGTGAGCAGCAGTGCCAAGATCAAGTACAAGGCATTGAAGCAATCCTTTGTTGTTCTCCTGCAAACCTGGGGGGTGCAGCTTCTCAAAGCCCACTGGGAGATGGATGACAGCATGCTTGCTGGCAGAGCTGCTGACTCAGTGGGTGTGCTCTTGAAGCACTGGAGAAGATGCTCATCCAGTGAAGTTGCTTGGGGCAAGTTGGTTGGGAAGCTGGATGAGTCTGAGGCAGCTGCTCTGGAGAGGCTGAGAAAAAAGACAACCTGGGATGGCAAGCAGGAGCCCAAAAAAAGGCAGCTCAAACTCCACAACTCTGAGGTCAGCCAGGACAGCCATGGATGGCCAAAAATGGTGGCCCAGCCTGTGCCCAGTGAAGCAGAAGACTCAGGTGATGAGGAAATGGAATCTGAAAGCCAATCAGGAAGTGGCAGCAGCTGCAAGCTTTCAGGTCTGGATGAGAGCCCCCCTCCTTGTTTGAAGAAGGACTGGAGGGCAAATGCCATGAAAAGGCCAGCTGCTGAGTCTGAGAGCATCATGAAGAAGCCTTCTTCAAGCTCTTCCAAGTCTGAGGAAGTGAAGGCCAAGCCTCCTTTGGGCCCTGGGAAAGGGCCAACCTCGGGCACTGAGAAAGTGCTCATTGACCAAGGCAGTATCAGCACTGGTGGTGGCAAGAACCAAAGCTACTTGCAACATCAGCCTGGGCCTGGGAAGAACAAGAGACTCATAGCTGCTGTGACCTTGAGCCAAGCCAGCAGAACAACAAAGACCCACCAACAACTGGTTCAGCTGTTGCTTCCAAGTGCCAAAAAGCCAAAGGCAACCAAGGCTGATGTGCTGGCAGAAAGCGAGAAGCTCTTTGCAAAGTTTGCCAAGTAGGCCATGTAAAAAATGAAGCCCTGCAAAAGGGCTCTATAGGTCCTGCAAAAGGGCTTTGCCACAGCCTTAGACAAAGGCTTGACCATGAAGCTCAACATTTGGAAGAAAAATGCCTGGTAGTGTATGCAGCCTGCAATGGAGCATGCTGGGTCAAGTTACAGCAGCATGGTGGCACTGTGCCATGACCTGGCTGTAGTCACTGTAGCTTTGGCTCAAAATAGTGTTTGGTGTTTTTGCCCCTTTGCAGGGGCAAGGCTAAGCTATCCTGGGCCTTGCACAAGGGATCCATCTCAAGCAGGCCTTGCAAAAGGGCTTCTGGGCACCTGTGAAAGGGCTCCAAAACATGGAGGCCCCCAGCTCCTCAGATGGGAGCAAGGCCAGGAGAAACAGAACTCCAGTGCCCAAGCCCCTCTGGGCAGACATGGTGGACCCCAGCAGGGAGAAGAAGCAAGTGGAGAAGGAAAAGGAGAAGGATGCCAAAGAAGAGCCCATGGAGGAGGAGTGGTGGGAAAAGGACTGGAAAGATTCCAGGAAGACTTGGAATGACTGGTGGCAAGAGAAAGAGGATGAGTGGAGTGACTGGAAAACATGGGAGAAGGAGGAGGAGGAAGCAGCTGCTGCCAAAGCAAGAGAAGATCAGAAGCAGCCGGCAAAAACCAAGAAGGAAGAGCCAGAGGAGGAGAGAAATGTCCTGAGGGGCCCTGAGGCGAGGTGGAAAAACAGAACTGGGTCTTCAAAGCAGAAGTCCAAACTCAGGTGGGCTGAGAACAAGGCACTGGAAGAAGGAGAAGACCCAGAGATGGTGAAGCTGGGTGCTATGGGGGCCTCCAGGATGAAGAGGCTGGTCAGCAGGCAGGAGGACAGAATGTCCCACAAGGAGACTGTGGCAGCTGCAGAGAGGGCAGCAAAGGATGCAGCTCAGGCAGCACAGTCTGCCAAGGACACTGCCCAGCTGTGGGCCTGGCAGAGCTGGCAGTGGCAGCAGGCCTACTGGGGCCAAGGACAGGTTTGCACCACTTTTTTGGGGATGGCAGAGTCTGCACTTGTTTGAACTTGATTCTTGTTTGACCAGGACAGATGGAGCAGGCCTATGGGACCACCTGGCCCAATGCCCAGGCCAGCACCTGGCAGCCTACTGCTCAGGCCAGCAATGCCCAGGCCAGCACCTGGCAGAGTCCCTGCCAACCCACAGCCCATGGGGCCTATATGCAGTACACCCCCATGTGGACAGCAGCCCACAGCCCACAGCCCAGAGCGCACAGTGACTTCCTGGACTCCAAGGTGGCTGGAAGCAAAGCAGCTGGCACCAATGCAGCTGGAGGAGGAGAGCCAAGAGCCAAAACAAACCCCAACCCTTACAAGTAGTTTACACCACCATCCATAAAGGAGCTTTTATTTTGGAAGTTTTATGCGCTACTTTTCATGTTGCAAAATCTATGTCAATGCAACATTTTCTTTGAGAGGGCCACCAGTCAACCTTGAATGCTTCTGGTGACAGGCACTTGTCAATGAAATTGTTGTGGGCTATGATGGACTATGTTTCAAAAATAAAAACAAGGAATTGTAAGGGCCTTGATGGGGTGCCACCTCATTTTTTCCAAACCACACATTTCTAGGGACTTGGTCTGCAGTAACCTTTGCATTGGCCCTGCCTGTCAGGAGAAAATCCCAAAAAAAACGACCAGGGATGACAATGCTGAGGAGGGCAACTACCTGAGGGCAAAGTCCAGGGCACAGCCTCCCAAAAATTGGGAAGGAGCCACCAGCTCTGGTGGAGATGATGTTGGGTGGCACATTGCACAAAGGAAAAAGCGCAGGGGCAAGAAGAAGTGAGCCCAAAGCATCTGAGGATGGAAAGAAGGCCTTGCAAAAGGGCTTACAAATCTGAAACCAAGGGCTTTGCAAAAGAGCTCTGAAAGGATAGGTCCTGCAAAAGGGCTTCCAATTTCCTTCTCCAAAATATGGGCCCTGCAAAAGGAGCTCCAAAAAATGTACAGAAGCCTTAAGACAAGGCTGGACTGCCACAAGGGCAAACAACATAGCCCAAGGAAAAACATGATGCACCCTGAAATTCAAGGGGAAAAATGGTGGCACCCTGCAATTTTCAAAACACTGCTTAACCTCATATGATCTCATATGATCTCATATGAGGCAGCCATGCCTCATATGAGAGAAAAATAGCCTCATATGAGGGAAAAATGTCTCATATGAGGATGCCTTACCTCATATGAGCTCATATGATATCATATGAGGTTTAGCCTTTTTGGAAATATTCCAGAAAGTTGAAAAATTGGGGATTTTTTTTTTGGCACCACAAAAAGGAAAACAAGGCCATGCTCCACGGTTGAAAGCTGGAAGCTGCCCATGAAGGCCCAGTCATGCCAAGCTGTACTTGCCAGCAACTTTTGGCTTAGTAGCTGCTGTTCTTTTCGGTGAAAAGGAGGGGGACCTGCAAAAGGTCTCAGTGTGCCTTTGCAAAAAAGGCTTTAGAGCATAGGCCTTGGGAAAGGGCTTGAGCAAAATGCCACCCAAAGCCATGAAAGCCATGAAGGTCTTGAAGCTCAACCTCAAAAGGCCAGCTGCCAGTGGCTTGGAAAGCCTTGAAAGAAAAGAAGGGATGAGCCTGGAAGACAAGATGGAGCTCTTCAGGAAGAAGGGGAACAAGGATGTGGCTTCCTTTTTGGATTCCCTGACTAAGCAGCAAAGGGAAGCTTTGTGGCAGAGGTTTGCCAGTGCAAGGGCTTCTCTGAAGGATGGTGAGGCTGATGCCATGTGGGCAGAAGTGGCCAAGGGCAAGGGGTCAGATGGCCCAAAGAAGAAGCTGCTGGGCACCTTCTTGAAGCTGGGGGGTGACCTGAAAGGCAAGAAGGACCTCTGGCACAAGGAGCTGCTGACCTACAGCAAAAGCAGTGGCCCCTTGGCTGCAATTATTTTGCCTAGCAAGCTGTGTGTGAAGACCTTGTGGTAGAGCTTCTTGTGCCAGCATCTCTGAGGTGAAAGGCACACTGAGGAGTGGGTGCCCTTCCAAGCCATCCTCAAGAGGTTTGGGCTGCAGGAATGCCTCAGGAGGGCAACTTGCTGGCACTTATTTTCATGCAAGCTGTTCCTTGCCCACTTACTGCCAGCCATTGCTAATTGACACAAGGTGAAGAGAGGAAGCATTGCCTGCAGAAGGGACCCAGCTGACAGACATGAGTGGCAGTTCAGCTTGAGAAAGTCTGTGGCATGGACTGAGGAGGAGGCCAGGCATAGCTTCCAAGGTGAAAGCAATGTGAAGGTTGAAGCAGCACACTGGCTGGAGCTGAAAGCAAAGGGGTTGCTGGAGGATGGAGCTGAGGACAAGACCCTGGCAGACAAGGCCCTCCAGGATGTCTTGCCCAGTAACAGCAAGGGCTCCGGCAACAAGCAGCCCCTGGCCTTGAAAGACAAGAGTGAGGATGAGAAGGAAGATGAAGATAGCCCTGACAAAAAAAGAGACAAGGATGGCCAAGTGGCAGAGGCTGAAGTCCTGTCTGAGGTGGGCAAGGCCCTGCCAAAGAAGGAAGCTGCTCTCAGGGTCACCAGGATGGTCAAGCTACTGAAGGCAGTCAAAAAGGATGTTGGTGCTGCAAAGGGAAAGCCTTTGGATGAATGCCTGGCAAAGCTTGAGAAGCTGCAAAAGATGGGGGACAAGGTAAGCCTGGAGGATGCGAAGGGGAAGCTCTTTGATGCTGCCATCCAGATCAAGAAGGTGAAGAAAATGTGAGGGGAGAAGTTTTGCAGGTCCTGCAAAAGGGCTTTCTTGAACATGGTTCTGCAAATTTTTATTTGCAGTGTTTGTCAATTTGGTCCTGCAAAAGGGCTTTCTCAATTTGGTCCTGCAAAAGGGCTATGTACCCCTATAGGGTGATGGACCTTTCAGCATGGCCTTGGTGCAAAAGGAAGGCAGCTGCTTCCTGTCCAAACACACCCGCCTTGACACTTTGACAAGCAACACTGACTTGGAAAGCCTTGTTGCAAAAAGGCATGTGTCTGCAGTTGCTTGGCTCTTCAGGCAGCCATAAGGATTATAAGTCCTGTGAAAGGGCTTAGACTGGTCCTGCAAAAGGGCTTCAACAGCCATGGCTAAATGGAAGAGGAAAAAGTACCAGGAACCTGCAGGACCCCATAGAGAAGAAGAAGAGTTCTCACCCCTTGGCTTATCTCTGTTGGAGCATTTCGCCTCAGGGATGAGTGCCCCTTGGCAGCATCTAACTTGTGCAGGATGCTTGCAGGTAATTCTTGTTTAGACCATATGGTGAAGCTCAGGGGCCATCTGTCCAAGCTCTTGCATTGGCAGCAACCAAGAGTGGTGCTAACTCTGCTGATTTGCAGCAATTGGCTTCACTGGGGAACTATGGGAGGTCTTCTGAGCACATAGCCTCCCAAATGATTTCCAAGTATTGCAAGTCAGACAGCATCAAGCTTCCTGAGCCCTACTTTGTTGACACCCCTGTTCGTGTGAGAACTGCAGATGACTGGGTGGTTGCTGTCAAGCCAGTGGCATTGTACTTGCCACATGAGTGGTTTGCATGGCTACAGCTAGAGGAGCAAGCTGCTGGCTTTGAGCAACTGGAGGAATTCTGGGAGAATCATCCCATGGGTGACCCCAAATTGGATGGCAATCCAATCATGGATGCTTCTTGGCAGCAGACTTGTTCACCCAGCTGCTTCTCACAAGCATTTGCCTTGGCCCACTTTCTTGTGCCTGCCTGCTTCTTACCTAGGAAGGATGTGGCAAGTACCTGCCCCTCATTCTTCATGGGGATGGTGGGGCATTCCAGCGAGCAGATAGCATTCTGGTGCTGAGCATGAGATCACTGCTATCTTCATCCAGTGTAGCCCACAGCCAGATGCTCCTCCTAGCCCTTCCAAAGTCTGCAATCCACAAATCTGAGATTCTTGCTGAAGATACCATGCATTGCCTCTGGTCAGTGCTGACCTGGTCAATGCAGCATATGTACTTCGGCAAATTTCCAGAGAAAGCTGCAGATGGCAAAGACTGGCAGCACAAGTCAGCAAGGGGCCAAAAGGCAGGAACCTTGTTGAATTCTGCAGGGCTTTGTGGAATGATCTTTGCCATCACAGCAGATGGCGAGTTCTTTCAAAATGAATACAAGCTGCCAGGAAGTTCCCATGCAGAGTGCTGTTGGAGCTGTGGGGCAAACAGGTCCAGTCACCCACACAATGACTATAGAGCTGGAGCCAAATGGAGGGAGACCGTCAAGAACCATAAGGACAGCAACCCCACAGATCACCTGATCATGACAGTGCCAGGCATCAATGGCTACACCTTGGCCTATGACTCTCTGCACATCTTGGAGCTGGGTGTTTCAGCCCACATTGTGGCCAACTTCATGTTTGACACGGTGGTGAAGGCAGAATTGCCAGGCAGCTCTTTTGAAGCCAGGCTGAAGGAACTTTTCAGAAAACTGTCTGGCTTATACACTGAGCTGGCCACAGACTCCAGCAACCAAGTGAGAAGACTTCACTTGTCCACTTTCTGCCAGCCCAACAAGAAGTGGGACAGTTTTCCTGAGCTCTCAGGTGTGAAAGCAAAACAGGTGAGACACCTCATCCCTCCACTCCTGGAACTCAGCCAGGATTTGGTCGATGAGAGCTCTTACAAAAAGCACAGGCTTGAGTGCATCAAGAACCTCAACCAAATGTATGAAGCTATGGAGTGCCAGGGGCTGCATCCTGATGAGTCAGCATATGAGCAGTACAAGAGGAGCACAGAGAAATGTTTACTCCATTACAGCAAGCTTGCCAAGATTGCAATCTCTCAGAACATTCTTCAATGGAACACTGTGCACAAGCACCACTTGGCTTGCCATATGCCAGAACAATTTAGGCACTTGAACTGCAGGTTTGTGTCAACATACTCTGGTGAAACAATGGTGGGCTTCATGGCCTCTCTTGGGCACGCCTGCCTCAATGGCACTCCTCCACATTTGGTGCCTGCAAAGGTTGCCTGGAGATATAGATTGGGACTGCACCTGAGGGTGACACATGGTGACTTTGACCTGGTGGATTCTGAAGAGGAACTGTGAGTCCTGCAAAAGGGCTGCATCTGTCCTGCAAAAGGGCTGTCTATGGTCCTGCAAAAGGGCTATCACCCTGACTTTGCCTCATTGTGCCCTTGAAAAAGGAAGCAGCTGTCTCAGGAAGTGGCACCACATGCTGGCCACATGTTTCTGAAAAAGCTGTTCATTTTCTTCAGATTCATACATTCTAAACCAACAGGATCCTGTTGAAAAAAAACAATAAGGGCTCTGTTGGTTTTTTCAACAAGGCTTTAAAAAAATGCACCTTTCTATTTCAACAGCTTTTTGCGTTTCTGTTGAAACAAGACTTCACTGTTGAAATATGCGTTTTCTGTTGAATCTTTTCAATAAGGCGCACTCTGGGTAATGGATCCCTCAAACTTAAATTCTGAGTTCTGCGACATCAAAAGGGAAACAACCGTCACCACGCAGCTCAAACAAATGCCCATAAGGTCAAAATGTCCACATGTCATGTTCCCCAGAGTTGGCCCAAATTTTCCACGGTTCCCAGCTTTCCACAGTAAATACCCAGATTGAGAATCGCATGTGCAATCATCAGAAGTATTCTGATCGCAGAGCCTTCCATGTAGTCGATCTGCACTAACAGAAAACCACTCTCCATCACGACCAAACCTGACCGGTGCTGGAGTTTTTTGAGCCCCCCCCGGAAAACTTGTCATTGGGGATAATCATCACATTTCTTATGGTGGAAACATGCTGAAAATAAAAAACAATCAACAAACAGCAACAATCAGAGTTACAGTATGGCAGCAGTTTCCAACAGCAACAGCGCTTAGCTGACTCGTCCGACGGCTCAGTCCCGCAGAATTGTCGCACGAGGTACCAAGATTGGAGCAACCCTTGGTGGCGATGTGGTTTCACCATGTTGAAACGTAAAATCCCTCGAAACTTCAAACACGTGGTCTTCAAACCAAGCCCGGTATTTTAAAGTTCTAAAAGTTCAAATCAAAATGCCAAAATGTGGTAAACATGTTGTAAACTTCAAACAGAACTATCTCAAATATTCCTTCAGGCCATGGTTTTTACATGCGCCATAGTGAAGCTAGGCTCTCAGCGGGCGAAGAAGGATTCTGAGAATGGGCTGCCAAGACGTGGAATCTTCGCCCAAGAGCCACACGGTCGGAAAGACAATGGTCACCTCATGGGATCAGATGATCATCCAACGGCTGGTAACGATATATCAGCCATGGGCCACGGCTGGCAGTGGTCAAATGGTCAAAATCCAATAGTTTATATTAGTACGAGTACATTATAGTCATGACTTGTCATATTCCTATTATATTATTAAATTAATTAAATGGTACGTTTTACGAAGTTTGGGGTATTCCCCCATTTTCAGACACAAACACGGGTGTTGTACCTGCCCACAAACATCTAGCCATTGAAACATGCTTTGGAATGCTTTGGACTCTTGCTGGCTCACCACAGCCCACAATTATGCTAGTTAAATCTCAATGTTCTTACTCTTGCATAGTTTAAATCATCATGTCATCAAGAAACACTACATCTATAGACCCTTTAGCAGTGATAAGTTACGTGACTGACCCCGCGAAAATGGACTGATAACCCCAATCCAACATCACCGTTTTTATCACTGGTCAAGGCCACCTCCAGAACGACTAGACTGATGAGTGCAAAGATCGTCGTCCGTTCCATACGTATCGGCGTCGCGTCGGGGCTTAAATTTGGGAAACGCGCCATATACATATCCTGTACAAGTTGGGATGATCCACAAGCTCGTTCGTGGTTTGTGCTTACAATGATATGTATGTAAATATGTATATATATATATATATGTAAATGCATCTGATGCACATACACGTGAACAATTTTTTTCAGAGCCGAAGGAAGTTTAGAAGTCAAAACTTCCGACAATATGGACAGATGAAAAGCAGTGATGGGAAGAGTCAGAGAAGAGAAGAGAAGAAGAAAGAGAAAGTCTCAGAAGAAAATGAAGAAAGAAGATCCAGGTGCGCGAAAAGGTAGGAAAGTCACGAAACACTGTGTTTTTCCAATGATTTGTGGCTCCGGAGGGTCGAAACGTAGGCTCGCTAAAGCGGCGGGTGCGGAGCCAGCTGGCCAGATGAGAGATGAAAAATTGCACGCCGTTGTGGCGCGAAGCACATTTCCAAGTCAACATGTACAAAACACCTCACCAGGTTCGGACCACTTTTAGAAGTTGCGATGTCGAAAAAGTGCACGCCGTTGTGGCGCGAAGCACGTTTCGAAGTGAAAATGTACAAAGCACCTCAGCTTCGGACCACTTTTGGAAGTTGAGATGTCGAAAAAGTGCACGCCGTTGCGGCGCGAAGCACATTTCGAAGTCAAAAGTGTAAAAAAACTGACAGGTTCAGAGCACTTTTGGAAGTTGAGATGTCGAAAAAAAGCACGCCGTTGTGGCGCGAAGCACATTTCGAAGTCAAAATATTAAAGACACCACATGCTCGGACCACTTTTGGACGCTCAGATGTCGTTTCGTGTGGCAGGCGCACGGGATTGTGCACCTTGTCAAAAGTGAGCAAAACGTGAGGGTTTTGTATCATTTCCAAAAACGATGGCAGGCGTGGGGCATTTGAAGAGGATCTGCAAAGATGCATTTTCCGTGTGTTAGGCGCAGTACAAGAGACATGTTCATCAGAATTGTTAGGAGGTGAGGGCGCTGATTTCCTGAGATGGGTTGCATTTTGGAGCATCAGATCTTCAGGTTTGTTGAGATGATTTTGCGCAGCACTTCGTATGACCCGGTATCACTTTTTTGTGGTTAGACAGGTGGAGTCGAAAAATCGCAAAACGCATTGGTACGAGGCCATCAGCTCTGCACTCAACTATCCATTTTTGAAGGATGTCTCGCAGAATTGCTTCGTTTTTGATGTTGTCAACTTAAAAAAATGAGGATGTCTCGCAGAATTGCTTTGTTTTTGACGTTGTCAAGTTCAAAAATTGAGGAAGTCTCACTGAATTGCTGCGTTTCTGATGTTGTCAAGTTCAAAAACTGAGGAAGTCTCGCAGAATAGCTTCGTTTTCAAGCTTGCAGATAGACAGAGAGACAGACAGAGAGAGAGATAGATAGGTAGATAGATAGATAGATAGACAGACAGATTGATGAATAGATTTGGTAGATAGACAGACAAAAACTACGACAACAACTACAAGTGCAACTGCAACAACAACAACAACTACTACTACTACTATTATTACTACGACTACTGCTACTGCTACTGCTACTGCTACTGCTGCTGCTACTACTACTACTACTACTATACTACTACTAAACTAGTACTAAACTAGTACTAAACTAGTACTAAACTAGTACTAAACTACTACTAAACTACTACTAAACTACTCCTAACTACTACTAAACTACTACTAAACTACTACTAAACTACTACTAAACTACTACTAAACTACTACTAAGCTACTACTAAACTACTACTAAACTACTACTAAACTACTACTAAACTACTACTAAACTACTACTAAACTACTACTAAACTACTACTAAACTACTACTAAACTACTACTAAACTACTACTAAACTACTACTAAACTACTACTAAACTACTACTACTACTACTACTACTAGCTACAAGTACAACTACACGACATTCACTGCACTACACTAATTAAACTGCAGCACGGTACAACTACAAAAATATACATGCAACTACGACTACTAGACTGCATTGCACAACACTACACATCACTACACTGCACTAATTACATTACATTACGCTACATCTACAACTGACTGCAACTACAACTACAACTGCCACTGCATTGCACTACGCTGCACTACACTAATTACAATACACGACAACTACAAACAACTACACTACTTTACACTACACTAGACTACACTACACTATACCACACTACAGTACACAACACTACAGTACATTAAAGTACACTACAAGATACTACACTAATTACACCACACCACAACTACAACTGCAACTTCAACTGCAACTGCACTACACTAGTTACATCACATTAGAACTACAACTTACAACTACAACTCCACTACACTACAACTACAAATGCAACTACAACTGCACTACACCACACTACATCCAACAGTTGTGGTGAGGTGACCACTGCAACCATTGCAGCCACTCCAGAAAACACAACTCCAACCACCTTTCCGTCCATCAGTGGATTCGCTCTGCCATCCGTGATTCACAACAACCAACCTCTCCTATAGGTTTCCTATTTTTGAAACTTCCGCCACCGCCTTGTGCGGTACTACCGGTAGACATATAGTAGACCTGTTGTAAGTACAGCATAATCATGTCCTAGGTAGTAATGTCCTCCAATCATGTTCGAATATCTGGGATACAAGCTGACACAAGCCACATACAAACTTGCGGGATCGTCCCAGGATTTAAAGAGTTTAAACGTTTTTGCTGCACAGAGCTTGAGCCATGCTGAAGGAGAAGTGCTGAGATGTCGTTGATTCCCAGACACAAAATCAACGGAGAAACCAAGGGGCTACTCACACAGGTTTCCGTCACAAAATGGCGCAAAAAATGGCGCAAAGATGTGCTGGTACATGTCCTAATCTCCAACAGATACCCGTTCCGGTGGTGTTCAAAATCCCCTCAAGATATAGGGACATTTACCAACCCCTGTAATGTAAAACAATGCCATAAACCATCCATGACTGGGAATGGTTGGAATCCCACCTATCAGTACCTATCTCTGGTCTATGGTGATTTGGGGGATGGTTTATTATTGTTTTACCCACATTACCAAGAATTGCCAGTCTGATGCATCGACATCCACTTGACCAACGCGGCAGCGCCATACTTCTGAGATGCCACACGCAGTAGTGTTTGAAATGCTTCAGATTCACATCACTCATCACTTTGCCCTGGAAGCTTCGCGGTGAAAAAAACACCTCTCCATTAACGGTTCAAAGTCTGGAAAGGTACACAGTTATGGCACTTTACACTTTACACTGATAAATGGAATTACCCTCTGGTAATTTAACATGGCTATTGAAAATGGCCTTTTATAGTTGATTTACCCACTAAAAATTGTGATTTCCATAGTTATGTAAACTTATGTAAACGTTTACCAGAGGGTATGTCACTCCTATCACTAAGGCTGCATGCAAATACGCCAGTTCATACTGTTAAGGGCCATCACTCCAGGTCATTGGATTCAGAGCGGTTCACATTGCTTCACCATCCCTGGTTTTGTCCAGTTCAATGCTGGGGGAGTTCTGAGGAGAATTCGTGAAAACGCAGAAAAATTCAGGTGAAGTCGTAACACCAAAACCCACAAAAAACACAAATCAAGTACTTGCTGGCTCATCCCACGAATCCTAAGTAGGTTATATCCCCAATTCATCCAGTGGGATAAGTAGGGTTAATCCACTTACAGCTGTGGTTACAACCTACTTCCTAAGTGGGATTAGCTATAACTCGTTATAAATGGGATTTTACATTCTATAAATGGACTTTTGTTAGTACGCATAGGTAGTATTTCGGGCCATGTGAGACATTTGCAGTACTTACTAAGTAGGATAAACCACCAAGTAAAAATGGTGGCACTTGCCAATCTCAATGGTCCAAAAAAGGAGCCCTTTTAGACTGGACTGGAATGGTCCAATCTCCTGATTGGGTCATCATACAAAGGTCATGCGTCCCAAAATGAATTGTTAAAAGTGGTTAATAGTGGTAAATGATGATAATTACTGTTGGTAAAGCAATCATAAACCACCCATAGTTTGATGATTTATACCATTCATTTATGGTAAAATTGGGGATTGTTTACATGATTTACTCTGATAAACCCAATAGTAACCCATTCGCAAAATCACAAATTTATGGCTGCTGTAAATGGTCGGTTTATTGGGTTGCCTGCATTACTAACACAACTTCGAGGATTCATCTTCCACAACAGAGACACCCATGGAAAGAAGCCCGCGTTCTATTGAGTACCCTCTGGTAAACTAACAAAACTATGGAAAATCACCATTTTTAATGGGTAAATCCACTATCAATGGCCATGTGCAATAGCTATGTTTGTTTACCTGAGGGTAGATAAGAGAAGCCAAAAGCATGGATCACCAACCCAACTGGCTACTGGAAATGGCGATCTTGCACGCCACTGCGAAGGTGGCTTCAGCCTGAAAAATGAACGCATGTCAAATGGTGCTGATGTAACGATTGGATGATACCAGTTGAATGGTTTAAAACGATGTTTTAATCGCCAAACACTGTCCTTTAGCATCGTTCCTGAAAAATGGGTGAAGCAAGCCAGTTACTAGCTCCCTTGGATTGATTGATGGAAACATTTGCAGGAAACCATGTGTTTGCCTCCTGGGATCATTTTTTGCTTAAACCAATTCTAGATTTCTAGGATGTCCCTTAAACTATACCTCAACGAAGCGGGATCACCATTCCATTTTCTCAGATTTTTTGTTCTCAACGCATGAAACCTTCAGTTCCAGCCATCAAAACCAGTTATAACATGTCATAACTGGCTTATTTCTACTTATTCTTCACCAACTATTGGAGTTATTTCATCCCATGGCCATAACTGGTTTATGCCAGGGCCACAACTGCTACTAGCATCTCCCGGCCCCCAACAAACCTTAGGCACTGCTGCGGGAGCGAGGCCCAGCCACTGGAAAATCTCTCCGAGCACCTGCTGTGGACCTATGATGACCTCATGATTTAATCAAGATGATCATGGACCTAAATTATCCGTCGACACAGTGCGAAATTACACACCGTACTGTGCAAAATGATGGATGACAAACATATTGCACACATAATGTACATCATCGTACATCTTTATCTGGTTGGTGGTTTCAACCATCTTGAAAAATATTAGTAAATGGGAAGGATTATCCCATATATTACGGAAAATAAAAAATGTTTGAAACCACCAACCAGTTATGTATTCAACATGTAAATACGCAAATATCTAAGATGTGTATGTTTGTGTACATACTTGAAGACCTCGCAGTCCACGCACATTTTCTTGTAGGGTCAAGCGCCAAAAAAATCCTATTCTGCATGTTGGAAGGGTGATTGAGGGGGCTCCTGATATTTCTCCTGTTTTCCTGGAACAAATCAATACGCCGCTATGGCCCTAACCAATTCTAAATGGAATGACAACTCCTATAACTAAGGTTACGCACAGACCCAGTAGTTTGCCCGGACTGCAACATGGAGCATACCGTGCTGTCGAACATGATACGAAGTGTTTTCTGGTTTAGGATTCAAAGTCTCACTGTTTTAGCGGTTAGGGTTTAGGGTATGGTTTAGTGTTTAGGGTTCATCGTCTGGGAAATATCAAAACATTGGCTTTGCGCGGGTATTTTCCCATGCTGACGGACAATGTTTGAACACTGTTCTAACCACTATATTTATATCATTATAAGACAGTTGTAACTGCTAAGGGCTATAACTGTAACTGCAGAGCAGAAGTAAGCCATTTTGAGAATGATTCCCTTATATCCCCAATCATCTATCGCTGTACCCGGAACTGTCAGCTGGAAAGACCTAGTTGCTTCATTCATTACAGCTGCCAATCTTAGATATCCAGCATTGCTTTGCTGGTTAGGTTCGTATGTAGAGTATCCCAAGCAACATAGCACAAGATCCAAGTCGGACTGAAGTATCAGTCAGCCCCATAATTCTTGGTTAGATCATCTGGTTGGTGGTTTCAACCCCTCTAAAAATATTAGTCAGATCGGATCATCATTCCAACTATTGGGGAAAATAAAAAATGTTCCAAACCACCAACCAGTTTCAATATCGGTCTTCCCAAAAGCCAGGAAAACCATATGGAAAACCATATGGACAACCATGGAAAATCTGGCACTGTCCACATTTGTAACCTTCCTGACCACCGGTAACCTCTTCCCAGCCTTGTCAGGCTCGCGAAGCAGGTCCTGGGGCTAACGGAGAACCAGCGGAACAAAATCCGGGGTTGATACTACTATAATTGACTCAAGGACTCAAGGGTGTGTCTGAAAATGATGATGGGAATTGTAGTACCAGGAAATTCTATACCGGATACTACAATCGTTCCAGGCATTACAAATAATAACAACATAATAATGGTATTAACGGTTGGAATAATGTTTATTGGGAAATTCTAATCAAACAAATACTGGTTGGAATAATGTTGGTAAACCCTAAATGAGCAAAAATAGGTGGGATTCCAACCATTTCCAGTCACGGCTGACTTATGATATTGTTTTACCCGCATGAACTGAAAATGCCAAGCCAATTTTCCGTAGTCATAGTACAAACACGTACAAACCCACACTCTTTCACTGCCAGTGACTGCCAGTGCCTCAAATTGTAGGATGCGGTAGACATCTTTGCCGAAGCCGTAGTACTCGAAGTAGGACTCAATATCCTGGCCCATTTAGTTCGATGATGTTCCCAGCTGTAAACCTTCATCTATAGTGGATGCTCTACATAAATATGTGTAATATATATATTTATATATATCTTCATATATATCCAAATATATAGATATATATATATATTCATATATACTCAAATAAAATTTCATATATATAAATATATATACATACATATATTCATATATTTTCATATTTATTCAAATATATTTTCATATATATTCGTATATATTCAAATATATATATTTATATATATTCATATATATATATTCCTTTATATTCAAATATATTCATATATATATATATTCAAAAAAACAAATATACATATATATATATATATATATGAATATACATATATTCAAATATCAATATGTATATGAATATTTATGAATATATATGAATATTTATGAATATATATGAATATATATATATATATGAATATAGATATAAATATATATATATATATATATATTCTATATGAATATTTATGGATATATATATATATATGTATATTCATATATATTCAAATATATTCATATTTACATTCATATATATTTATTCAAATAAATATATATATATATGTATATAAATTCAAATATATTCATATATATATATATATCTTAATATATATCTATATATTCTTTTATATATATATATTCAAATATATTCGTATATATTCATATATATATATATATTCATATATAATTATGAAAATATGTTCATATATATATATATATATAAATTCTAAATATATTCATATATATATATTCTTATTTCAATGTGAATATATATATATATATATTCATATGTATAAATATTCAAATATATTCATATATGTATATATATATATTTACATATATATATATATATTCATATATATTCAGATATATCCATATATATATATATTCATATATTCATATATATTGTTGTTTTCTATGATTTTCCATGATTTTCCCATTAAAACTTCCATTTTTCTATGGGGCTGCAGCCAACACGATAGGCTTTTGCTGCTGCTCCTTGGCGCGTCGTTCCTGCAGGGACGGTGGGTTTATGGTAGATACATCATGATATATGTATGAAAATCTATGATATATCTATAGTTACTATAGTTCGTGTTTCTTTTTTTCTACCGACTTTTAACTGGGGAACCTAACCTTACAAGTCACCAGTGATTTCATCATGAAGCCCTGTGAACTCTTGAGTTTCCTCCCTTTAGAGAACTTCAACGTATTCCATCTGATTGGTACTGGAATGAGGTGAATCGGTATAATACTTTTGCTTCAACCTTTGAAAGAGTACCCCAAAATTTGCTGCATAATCATTGCGTCTACCATTCAAATACCCATCTGACGGGTATACCATTTTCAACAGACCCAAATATCATACTGTCGAGTACCTCTATCTCATATCTACATATTGCATACACTGTTTTCTCCAAAGCCCAGTAAAATCCCATTAAGCCACACTAATCGTCCTAATATATACTTATTCCAATATCCCCATTAATATTCTTCGTGAAATGTCATGGAAAATTCCTTGGATCATCCAGGAAAAATCCTGGAAGATTTACACAGCTCGAGCCCTGACTGGACTGCGGACTGCTATGCATTATCCCGTTCAATTCACATATATAGTATGTTAGACTATGATAATGTATATATGATATATGTGTGTATTGCTAAAATAGTATATATGATATACGATATATGATATAACAAGCAAACCATTCGATTAGATAGTACGAAAATCATCATCCAGGTCCTGTGAGTACCACAAGAAAAAACATGTGTGTAAACATCGATTGCAGATACATCCATGGTCCATATGGGCCACGGTCAATGTTTGGCTAATATAGCTCCAAGTCATTTTTTTGAAGAGTGTATTACCGTTTTTCAGGTTTTGGTATATAAATAAATGTTATCGTTTTTTTGAAGTGTATTATCGTTTTCCAAGCCCCAGCTCAATTTCCAAAAAGTAGAGACCGCTCGAATACTACTCTCCATTAAGCTAAAAAAAAATGGCTGTAGCTCATATCCAACAGATCCGATGAAAGTAGCAACTCTACAGACTCTGGGACTTCAACCCAGCAGCCATGGCAGCCAGCATCTTTGAATAACAAGCCATGGTTCACCAAGCCCAGGCGACGTGATCTCACCATCCCGTTGCAGGGGGCTGGTGAACCACCATACGTGTAGCAAAGCGCCAGGTCTTTGCCAAAGATTCTCCAGAGTATCCAAGGGTTGGAGGTATAAAATGATATAGATATATTTCAAAGTACAGCCCAATATTCCCATATGTTCCCATTGTGATGGGTTACATCCCTTTTATTCCCACCTGCCAGGTGAGGGTTGTTAGATTTTATCACAGTTGTTCTCCTCCTCCTCCTCCTCCTCCTCCTCGGCTAGCTATCCTCCTCCTGCTCCTCCTGCTCCTCCTGCTCCTCCTGCTCCTCCTCCGCCAGCATCTCCTCCACCACCTCTGCCTCCACTTCCACGTCCACTTTTGCCTTGCCAACTCTTCGCCAAGCTCTTCGCCAACGTCCAAGCTCAGTGTGCCTGGGACCTTCCCAGCTCAGTGGGCACCGCTGGACCTCAACCTGGGACCTTCCCACCTGGGACCTGCCCAGCTCAGCCTGCACCGCTGGACCTCAACGGCCAGATAGAATGCCAGCAGATATGCCAGATAGAACGCCAGATAAATGTCAGAAAGAATGCCAGAAGATATGCCAGATAAAGTGCCAGAATGTTTGCCAGATAGAATGCCAGAAGATATGCCAGATAGAATGTATGCCAGATAGAATGTCAGATAGAATGCCAGAAGGTATGCCAGATAAAGTACCAGAATGTTTGCCAGATAGAACGCCAGAAGATTTGTCAGATAGAATGTCAGAAGATATGCCAGAAGATATGCCAGATAGAGTGCCCGAAGATATGCCAGAACATATTGCAGAAGATATGCCAGGTAGAATGCCAGATAGAATGCCAGAAGATATGCCAGATAAAATGCCAGAAGATATGTCAGATAGAATGCCAGGAGATTTGCCAGTAACAAAACGTATAGATGTCATGGTGGGGATAGCTCGAAGTAAAGTAATTTCTAGCAAAAGCTTCGGTTCTCGGCCTTACAACACCCATGAAAAATATAGTCAACCCCATTAGACAATATAGTTGGTTATATTCCGTATGTAAATATATTAATACATATATATATATATATACACACACACCACGATTCACCAAACAAATCCAAACATCATCTTGCTTGTGTTGTATACCCCACAACGCATCTTCATTTACTTATTCATTAGCTCTGTAAAAAGTATCATAATTCACAGATGTGGATGATTCCCCCGACCTACTAACCATCCAAATAAACTACATTACTCATCCAGCATATTATGGTCAATCCTTGGTAGGCCTGCAAACAAGTGAAATCTTCTGCTGATCAGTACTGGTTATGCTTATTTTCCATTAAAAACAAACAAAAACAATGCTGGTGAACTGGTTATTGTCAATTAAAAAACAAAACAAAAGGACAAACGGATGAGTTTCTACCTCTCCGATGTCCATCTCCGGTCGCCCCAGAGGCCCCCAGGATACCTCTGCCATGACCCAGTTCTCCATCAGATCAGCCAGGCTCAAATCGTCGCCCTCAAGGCACGGCGAGGCACGGTGAGGTGAGCCATACTTTCGCGAGGTTTTGAGCAAGGAATCAATGGCCCGAAATAGCAGTTATAAGTTATAAGTACGAACAAAACCCCATTTATAGAATGTATAATCCCATTTACAACCACTTATAACTAATCAATGGGAATTTCAGGATCCTAAAATGGAGGTATGTTAGTACCATATGTTTGACCATATTTTGTGGGGATATTACCTGAAATTTAGGCCTGAGAAATAGGCCTTATATATGGTAGGTACCTCCAATTTAGGTTCCTGAAATGGCCATTGAAAGGAACCATGATCAGCATATTTCGTAACTATCAATTATTGGTATTATGTATGTATGTACGATTAGACATTATTGGTCGTGAAACATGATAATTTTATAGGAATAAGAAAAGAAACAACATGAACCAAATAAATCTCATCATCAGTAGTTATTAGACAAACACGGACAAAACATAATTACATTAGCATACATTCGCCATTACTAACTTAGTTCCCAATCACTATGAGTCCTTCACAATCAATACTCATCACTCTTATTAGGAACTCGGTAGTTGTATGTTGCATTTGCAGCGCTGCCGAGGTAGGTTAGTTGGGGCGAGGTGTTCCTGTCTGACTGGCTGGTGGTTTCTGAATCAAGGTCATTTTCCATCATATCATATAATGGTAATATCATGGATGTATGGACACTTTGGGTGATTTTAATGGGCATTAAACCATCTGAAATAGGGACAATGGGAATGTACTGGGTATATGTATATATATATATACCTATATATTATATATATAATTATATATATATATATAAATATGATCAATGATGATCCGGTCATTTAATGCAGCTACGGAAAACAACCCATTTATAGGCGATTTACTGTACTTTACCTATTCAAAATTGTGATTTTTCAAAGCAAATCGTCATATGCTTCTTTTTTGGGGGAGTAAATCAGCACATTTCCAAGATAATCTATCATTGAACCATCCATGTTGGTCGCTATCGACCATGTTGGTCGCTGGAGTATTTGCAGCACTGGACACGTTGGGAATGACCGACAATACGCGTGCTCAGCACTTTCTGAGCTTAGTTGTGTTGACAATATTCATCAACATTTTATTGACCTGAACTTTGTTTTCTACTAAAATGTATCTAGTTTTATTAAACTCATTTCGGCGACCTACAACAATTTAGTTGAAGTGTTCAAAGTTTCACAATCTCCTCGGCGAGCTATGGAAGGGCATTTCATCCAGCTGTGCAGATCTCATGGTTACGTCCAAGCCCCGAGGGCCGCAATGGGCAAAAAGGAATTTCCAGAATTTTGTCTGCACTGTCTCTTCATCTTCTACCCAGGCACTTTTTAATTCTAATACAAAACATACAAACCATAACTACAAGACAAAATTACAAGCACAACTACCAACCCTAACAGGAAAATTCTACCCCACCGTTACCAACCCTATGGATCCAAACACTGTCTGAGAAGATACGGCTAACCCCCGAAATCATACCCCAGTCCTACTTCCTAAGAAGGTACGGCTGGATCCATAGGGCAATTAAGTCTTTATACCCTCGTAATTTAACGTAGCTATTGAAAATGGCCCATTTGTAGTTGATTTACCTGTTAAAATAGTGGTTTTCCACAGCTATGTTAGTTTATACCAGCCCATTTATAATTGATTTACTTGTTAAAATAATGGTTTTCCATAGCTATGTTAGTTTATACCAGCCTATTTATAATTGATTTACCTGCTAAAATAGTTGTTTTCCATAGCTATGTTAGTTTACCAATTTACCCACTCAAAATGGTGATTTTCAACAGCTATGTAAACGTTTACCAAGAGGGTAGTTCTTTTGACCCCTCCCCTGCGTTCGGCTTCGATCGTCCAGCGTCTATCTGCGCGCCCAGCTTGATCTTGGTGGCGATGGCCACGGCCAAGGGATGCCGCTGTTGGAAGATGAAGCGCCCCGGGCCTCGCATCTTTGCGAGGCCAGTTGCGAGACAGTGCAGTTTTTTTGGCCCGAAATATCAGTTGTAAATAGGTAAAACATGGGGGTCGTCATTCCATAAATGGGGCCATATAGATTTATATATACTACTTTTAACATCTTATAACTGGTAAAGGGAAACAACCGTGGTTATATACTATATGGGCCACGGTCAATATTTGGTATATAGCTCCAAGTCATACATTTTTGAAGAGTGCATTATCGTTTTTCAGGTTTTGGTATATAAGCAAATGTTATCGTTTTTTGAAGAGTGTATTATCGTTTTCCAAGCCCCAGCTCAATTTCCAAAATACAAAGATGTCTCAAATACTACTACTCTCCATTACAGTAACCTAAATTTTGGCTGTAGCTCATATCCCCTTCTCCATGTTTGGAGCGGCCGATGACTTGCCTGCAGCCATACTTTCGCCAAGCTTTGGTTGTATGGCTACAATGATTCGAATTCAGGAACAAAGAATGATGTAGAATTAGAAGCAATAGAAGCAATACCTTCTGGTAAACAAACATAGCTATTGAACATGGCCATTTATAGTGGATATTAGTGGATTTACCAATAAAAAATAGTGATTTTCCATGATTTTCCATAGCTATGTAAACGTTGACCGGAGGGTAGAACCCGCCAGGTCTTCCCTGGTTCATTCATAACTTCTATGTTCCTGTCTCCACCTGCAAATCCACGGACAAGCCCAACATCCCCAAACCGCTTCCCATCGTCCAGGGGACTTGGTGTCTCGAGATCCAACGACCACAAACGGTGGAGAAAGGGTGAAAGAACCTCTGGCCGCGGTGAACCGGTGAACCCAAGTTGAAAAATGTGTTTTTTTTAAGCACCAAAAGAAGGCTCGCTGGCTTGAAAAAAAGTTCGTTTTACAATTTTCTTTGTGTTGCTTGATGCTGCTATTCCCACAATTGAACATCTTTGGCACCTGAATTTCGAAACTGGGTCTAAGAACCAACGTCCAGAAATTATCCTGTTGGACCCCTATGTAGCTGGACATGCTCAGTCAGTTGAGAGCCTCAGTCACAGCAGTGTCCAGCATTGTCCAGCTCATAGGTGCGCAATATCAAGTAAGATGGCTTTACCGATCCATGCCCACTGTCTGAGAAGATACGGCTAACCCCCTAAATCGCAACCCAGTCGCATTTCTTAAGAAGGTACGGCTGGATCCATAGCTGGTTGGTGGTTTCAACCTCTCTGAAAATATGAAAGTCAGTTGGGATGATTATTCCCAGTACGAGCCCCAGCGTGATCCTACGCCATTTACTAGAACTTGCGCCAGCCGCATGGCACACGGCTTACGCCAGACATCAATAATCTTCCGCCGGGTGAAAATCCTATTGGCACACCGACGGTCAAAGTGGACTAATGCTGAAGCAGGCAGCTCAAATATATCTATTTACTATGCGTTTAGTGTACGCTTGTCAACCAAAAGTTGACAACCATATGCCTGTTTGAACAGTCAGAACTATCATCCTCCGCATGGCACACCAAATTTCATGGCATTTCCAACATACAAACTTGGATGCGATCGACGTTACATTCCTATGGTTTCTATGACAAATTCTACTTCATGCCAATCAACCCTTTCATCCACTTCCCCATGGCACACCGCTGATCAGATCGACTTTCTTTTTTCAGGTCATCTTCTTATGCTTTTGGTTTCTTCCGCACAGCTTCCAGCCCTTTCACAAATCTCTTGGTTCTCTGCCCAAAAACCGCGTTTTGCCCAGAAGCAGCAGCACAAGCAACAACAGCAGCAGCAGCAGACCATTGCAAAGCCTTTCCAAAACCTCTCCGGGCTGGGTTTTGACTGGCTGCAATTTTAACGAGGTCCGAACGAGATGAGAACGAGGTCCAAAATCAAATTTTGGGAGACTGACCCCTAAGTCTCCTGACAAACTCTTTGGTAGCCACACGCTTTCGCATTCTTGTCAGAACAGTAAAACTCAAGAGCTTTCAGCGGTGGAGCAGAAGAGCAAACCAAGCCAAGCACACATCACCACCTAAACTCCGCGACTGCAACGACTCCCTAAAATTTGTCTGCCAACCTAAATCCAGGAAAAGTAAACAATTGCCACAACTTTCATCTTTGAAAGTATAGTGGGTAAACACACAAGGATATGACAGTTAAGCATGGTGTGCCTATGCGAAGTGCCAAAAAATACATCAGTAAGTTAAAGTCATAGGCGCTGCCCATGTGGGCCTTTCCCCATAGGCACACTACGATTTGGCATAAGATCTTGTCATCGGCACCTGTTACAACATCGACCCAGTATATGGAAAATAAAACATGTTCCAAACCACCAACCAGATATATATTCACACACACAAAATGCACACGGACAAGTCATTCACCAGACCAATCACCAGCTGGTGCAGTTCCAAAGGCACCATGGAGGCGAACTCACCGTGATTCTGCAACCCATTTAAAACACAGCAGTTCGATGATTTTTTCCCATGGAAAACCTCCGTTTACAGGGTCTTTTCCAATATTTTCCCACGATTTCCCATGAATTTTCCCACGTGTCTCCCCGGCCCAGGCCATTACTCTTGGCTCCCGGACCACGTTGGAGGGAGACTTCTCCAAAAGAACCTGGGAATCCCCTGTAAAAATGGATGTTTATAGAGGGAATATCATGGGAATATCATGGGAAAACTGTGGGAACATGTGGAAATATTACGGGAAGACGAGGAAAAATGTTGGAAAATCATGGGAACATATAGGGAAATATGGGAAACTCAATGACTTACTTGGTGGCGAGCACCCCGGGAAACATGTATTTGTGCCTTAGTCCAGTTCACCACAGTTATATGTAAGCGTGGTAAGTAAGGGCAATGTCACGCCATACTTGGGGTGAACTCTCACATTTACAAAGTGAGATGAACCACCAAGTTCCACTATTTTTTTTCGCAGAATCTTACGAAAATCATCTAAAATCTATCCCTATGGATCCAGCCGTACCTTCTTAAGAAGTGCTTGTTGGGTTATGATTTAGGGGGTTATCCGTATCTTCTCAGACAGTGGGCATGGATCCATAGGGTACATCTAAGCCTCTGGAGCCTGGTCATAGAATCTGACACCACTCCGAGGACTTCCGAGTATCTACGAGTACAACTATAGCATGCTATATCGAGTTCCCATCAATAATATATAGATATTACTTGATATTACATATACACACATATACATATATGTATATGGAGAATTGTGAAGAAATCAGCCAGTAGCTACCCTCTGGTAGTAAGTGGCGAGGAAACATCACCTGGAAACCGACAGCCCGCGCCTTCTTGGAAAGGTCCCAAAAGAGCGCCCATTCGCTAAAGAGGTGCACCTGCCACTTGGATGACTTGGCTATCAACATTGGGTGTTTTTTTTTGAACACCATTGAACACCTATTCTTCTCAATAATATGTATATGTATATAAATATATAAATATCATTATATATATATAATTATATATAATATCAAGCATGGACAATGAAGGAAAGTTCTGCGTGTGTAGATGTTTTGGATTGTTATTAATGCCATGGGATTGAGGAATCGTCGCTCAGGTCGCCATGGTTCCTTTGTACCCAGTGGCAGTTTCTGGACTAACTGTGCTGCATATGCCATCCAAATGGCTATGGATTAAACAGATTTAAAAAACTGCTACGCTGTCATCCAAAATACTTGGCGGATGGACATGAATGACATGAATTTCCCGTAGCGACTCTTCGACGGCCTACAAAGAAACCGACTGATTATGGAGTGCTGATTGTGATTAGTGATTGGGCATACATCTTCATTTATGGTACGGTATACACCCAGAACTGTTTGTGATGAATGTAAATTTAATGACAATGTCCATCCAAAATCGACCAAGCAAACACATTGTATTGTCAGATCCCAATATAGACTTTGCAACTCATGCGATCTTGCAATAGACCACTTTGACAGGAGGATTCACAGCCACGCAGCCACTTTGCAGCGACCTAAATGGACCACCCAATTTGGATTTCCATCGCGAAAGTAAGAAACTGTCTCCTAGAGACATACCCATAGCAACTGGCAACTGGCTATGCAACTGGGATTCAATAAAGCCCATATCATGAGATGCGTTAAAGTCAATGGAATGTAGCCCCCATAGTAATCGAGATGCGCTGCGAAAATCATAACTGTACATTTGCTACCATTGTTTTCTTGGAAGCTACGGTAGGACCGGTAGGATCTATGGTTCGCAAGTTAAAGTAATGGACTATAACTCAATTACTATAGCATTTACAATGCACATGCGGAGTTCAATACTAGTTGCATAAGCAATATCAGATCCCTGCCAAGAAAACACGACTTTTTGCTGGTGCCATCATTGGCGGCAAGAGATTAGTTGCTTTGCATTGGTTTGCCCAAGTATTCCCGTATTTTTTTCCTTGTTATAGCCACATCATTTGTGTTGTTCTTGCTGCTGATTATCTTCACATATATTACTCTCAAGACCTGCCAAACAGGGGGTTGGAAGATTTGTTTCCACTCAAAATGGACTATTTTGAGGGTCTATGCTAGTTTACTCGAGGGTAGAGTATACTTCGGTACCCTTCACCACAAGGTGAGGCTCTGCAGTTATAAGTTAGGTTTTTAAAACTCATTGACTATAGTTATATCAAGTTATATCCCACATAAACCCAAACGTTAAGCCAGTTGTGAACTCTGCGTCAACGCAGAGCTCACTTTTGTTTGGCCCCTTTTTTGGCCCGCTGCCTGGGCTCGGCTGCTGATCAGGGAAGAACTATCATCCAAGTGGTGCCTCGGCGATAGGAGGATCAATGATCCATTGGGGATATGTATATTGTATTCATATTTATATGTATGTATGTATATGTATATATAATAATGTATGTATATGTATATATATATACACTAACTATTGTAGGCTCATGATGTCTCATGACTTGTTATTGCCCCACTATCGACTATTAATCTCGTCTTCATCGAGATTGGTCAGAAATTGGATCATCCTCAGTGGATTGGTCTTTCTTTCGCGCTGCGGCCAAATTCGAGGCGCCATGGGGCTGGCGATTCTTTCGTTTTGGGCAAAATGACTATGGAGATTGGTGTATTCTAGTTCTGGTAGTTCAAATCCACGGTTTTCAAGGTCCAAAAAAAGACACATGACATGCTCTGGGGCCATTAGTATCAGCATAATAAGTAATTCTTAAAGTACATTGACACTATAGACCATGCCATGACAGTATGAAACCACCCTGCAATGGCCAGGACTCAGGATTCCAGGATTTCTTGGAGCTACCTACCATAGGATTATAAGGTCTGTGCAAGGTCGATATAGGGGATATATGTACCCATAGGATCCATGTCTGGTATATATGCTAACATTTGGGGTATATTGATGGTAAATGTTACCATATATATATATAGCATACATGGATCCTATTGGATAGGAGATATACTTCCAGATTCTATGATATCTATGGCTATGGCTTCGGTAGCTCCATTTTAGGATCCTGGAATTCCCATTGCATGTACACATAAAAACAAACATGGTAAGAGCAATAACCACAAACAAAAAACGTCGGTTGAATTTGAATAGCACTTCTCATCAAGAAGTCTTCTTGTGAAGGCCTTGTTTGTTACCTTCTGGTGCTCATACCTGGCCACCGGGGACTTTCTACCACCGCAGATTCCCAGACAGGTTGATCCTGATGGAAAATATTCCGGTACTATCTTTTTTTGTGTCGCAACCAAAACCGGATATTGATTATATATATATATTATACATATCCTTGATTTTAGGTCCCTTCCCATTCCAGAATAGTTTTCCATTGTATTTTAGGTGCCGCTTATGTCGAGCATCCAAGCAACTTTTCATATTGGTCATGGTGATATTTTCTATATTTGTTGATAGAAAAAAACACATATGTTGCACAGCAAGTGTTTTCAAAGCCACCGTCCTCGAAAATTTCTTGGACGTCCTCCCGGTGGATTCACCATGCTGGATTTTGCTTATGGACAAATACTTGGAGTATCGTTAGGAGTTAGGAGTTGTGGTTACCGATTTATACCCCACATAAAATCCGAAGATATAATTACTCATAATTAAACTGTTTCATATGGTCTGGGTAAAGTATAATGTTTCACGCATCTGAAAACCGGAACAAAGGGATATCTTAAAACCTCGCTCCTTTGTTTCCCATTCCAGGAGTCGGTTGCCGTGAAGTCGTGATCAACAGCTATTCATCCGAGTTAGTAGAGTCGTGTTTAGAAACCACATAGTAATCCATATACATAATATATATATATCTCTCTCTCTCATATATGGGGATCCACCAAATTACCTTTTTCATATGACCCTATGACTGGGGAAATCACATTTCACCAGTGACTTCGGGGCCCCCATCCGGCCAGGCTGTTGACTTTCGCCCAAGGGACCCTGGATGGAGAGCAAAGCGGCCGATCCCCTGGCGCCTTCGCAGGGACTTGTCCATGGGATTTCGTGAAGAAAATGGGGGTACAGGTCACCGGGTAAACCCTCCAAATTCATATAGGGATGGGTCAAGTTACCCTCCGGTAATTTAACATAGCTGACATAGCTACTGATCGATAAGGCAATAAAGTCTTTATCTGGTTGGTGGTGCAATGTGCCCATCTTGAAAAATGATGGAGTTCGTCAATGGGAAGGATTATTCCATATATTATGGGAAAAAATGTTTGAAATCATCAACCCGATATAGGGATGGGTCAAGTTACCTGTGAAATTGCCATACGGCTGGGGGAATAAACATCCATTAACCAGCTACCTTAGGGCACCTAGGGTCCTAGGTTTTGACTCATAGCCATATAGACCCTGACAATAGACCATGTTTAGCGGAAAGTAATCATCCAACAGCCTATTTGGCAGGATTTATGTTAATTTTGGGGAGTGTAATACCAAAGATATGACAACATGTGGACACTTTGATACAGACAAATATGGTATACATAGTTGCTAAGATGTCTAAGTTGGTGAATATAATGGGGTGAATTCTATGATTGAAGGGGCTGATCACCTATTTACAATCTATAAATAAATAGCTGGGGATAGTCCATATGTACATATATACATATATACATACTCTCCAATAAACTAATATAGCTATGTCAAATATCACCACATCAATATAGTCGTAACGCATCTTTCTAAATGGGCCATGGTTTGATGGGCCAATGTTTGTTTACTGGATGGTGTATAACAGTGTATAACAGTGTATAACAGTGCGTATATATATATATATATGTGAAAACCATATATAATTGGGTTGAACTCACTGCCCAGGCAAAACAGTTAACCCAGGACATGGCATGGATTTCAAGTTCGGTACCGTTTTGTAGGGATCCGAACAATGCGTGTTTTGTATCCTTACTTTTTGCAGCCTCGAAAGTCACAAAAACACCAAAGAAAACAGGATAGCTGTGGAAAATATGGTTGATTTAAGGTTCGAGGATTTCCCCATTGAAGATGGTGATTTTCCAATTTGCAAACCGTTCAGCTACACGAGGGGACACCTGAAACACACCTCCCAAACCATCCAGCGATTTGAGCCCCTGGCATCTTCATCCATGGAAAGCGCTCCTCAAGGCGTGCGAGACAGGCGACCCGTGGGAAAATGCCGCTGGATAGCCATGTCCACAGCCATCTGGATAAAGGGGATACAATGAAGATATACTAATTAACTATTAGCATAAATTATATTTATGCAGGGTATGCAATAGGGATATCATACTATTTATATTTACCCTCTGGTAAACAAACATAGCTATTGAAAATGGCAATTTATAGTTGATTTACCCATGAAAAATTGTGATTTTCCATAGTTATGTTAGTTTACCAGAGGGTATGTATAAAGATTGGGGATTTGGAAAAATTATGGCATAATTCGCCAATCTCGCCAGGGCCACGGCCACAGCTTGGGATCCTTTGCTAGCAAACTTTGTACCCAGAAATTGACCATAGTGTTTGGTGGTCAAAAGCAAACATGTTGTGAAGTACCCTCTGGTAAACTAACATAACTATGGCAAATCACCATTTTCAATGGGTAAATCCACTATAAATGACAATTTTTCAATAGCTATGTTAAATTACCAGAGGGTAAACCCAATAATAAACATCCCCAGGGATGTTAAAGCACTGGATATAGCATGATTTTTGTTCCCTTCTAACTGGGATGAATTTCAAAGACACCAAATGGTTGAACACCAAGATGGTTCATGGCATTGGGTTTACCACATTCTCAACCATTCCTGGGAGGTTTCCCAGCTATGTAGCCTCCCGTAAATGTTAACAAACTACATTGTGGAACATTCATCATTTGTATGTGTACAATTTTCCGAGTTGGAAACCTGTTGGATTTCCATGAAAAAATGTGGTCTTTCCCTTGATATACCATTTTTTCGTGTATATATATATATATATATACGTATGTGTATATGTATGTATGTATGTATGTATGTACGTATGTGTGTGTATATGTATGTATGTACGTATGTGTGTGTATATGTATGTATGTATGTATGTATGCATGTATGCATGCATGCATGCATGCATGTATGTATGTATGTACGTGTGTGTATATGTATGTATGTATGTATGTATGTATGCATGTATGCATGTATGCATGTATGCATGTATGCATGTATGCATGTATGCATGTATGCATGTATGCATGTATGCATGTATGCATGTATGCATGTATGCATGTATGCATGTATGCATGTATGCATGTATGCATGTATGCATGTATGCATGTATGCATGTATGCATGTATGCATGTATGCATGTATGCATGTATGCATGTATGCATGTATGCATGTATGCCTGTATGCATGTATGCATGTATGCATGTATGCATGTATGCATGTATGCATGTATGCATGTATGCATGTATACATGCATGTATGCATGCATGTATGCATGTATGCATGTATGTATGTATGTATGTATGTATGTATGTTATAGGGATACCATTTTGGGGGCTACCCCAGTAGCTGGATGGTTCAAAGAATGGATGATTTGGAGGTACCATGGATTGGAAACCATCATATTCTATCACATACCCTCTGGTAAACTAACATAGCTATTGAAAATGGCCATAGAAATATGGTCACCGACAGAATTATGGAAAAAAAACGTTCAACTTAGACAGGCGGCGCCTGCGTCCGATTTTTCCATAATTAGGTTTTTCCCCATAAGGGTTCAAAATATCCCGGAAGTGATCCGAACCTTTTTTTTTTCCCATAATTCTTGGAGGTGGCCATTATTTCCATAATTGATTTTTCCTGTAAAATCAGGGGGCTAGGGCAGATTGACCGGTTTTTCCATAATTATTTTTTTCCATAATTATTTTTTTCCATAATTATTTTTTCCATAATTATTTTTTCCATAATTAATGTTTGGGGCTCCACCTGTTGGACATGTCATGGATCCACAATTCAAACCCCTTTTTTTGGGGGGTTATGGAAATATGTATCCAAATGCAAGTATGAAGACTTAGGGGCATATACCAGATCTTTAGACACATATTTTCTATAATTCAATATTCCCCCTGAAAATGCATTCAAATTGCGAATCGATGGACATACAGTCACCGACAGAATTATGGAAAAAAAATAATTATGGAAAAAATAATTATGGAAAAAAAAAGGTTCGTAACTTTTCTATCATAGACAGGCGGCGCCTGTAAATTGAAACGTTTTTTTTTCCATAATTCTGTCGGTTCCTGTAGTTGATCTACCCATAACACATGGAGTTCTGCTGCTTTTCCCACGCGAAATCCCTTTGCAAATGCCAGCCGAAGCCAAGTTGCCACAGCGGATTCGGGCAGAATTCGCTTAGCGAATTTGCTCAGAGACTTCCTGCGACCGTCACCGCGACACCAACGCCATGGGTTTTCGAATGTCACGAAGGCTGGTGTTTACTGGTTTTCATGCCTGATCCGGTAGATATTTCATGATATTTCTATAGTTACTATGGTTTATAACCCAACTGATTGTGATATTTCTATAGTTAGGATGGTTCATAAACCGACTTATAATGGGGGGGTAGCACCTTGTAGACCCTCCAAATGCCAACAACAAATGGTAAAAATACAAATAGCATGGGGTAAAACATCGCTTTTGTGGGTACAAACAGAAGGTCTAGGTAGGTAAAATGATACTTAACATGTTAAAAGGATAGCAATGGACTGTCACATGGTTTTTGTATATTCTTGTTATCCCCATTGGATCTTTCTTTTACTAATGGTAAACCAAGGTTGCATAGAATAGTGGTTGATGATAGACCAACATCTAATAGGAATGGAAAACCATTGGGACGTGCCAAGATCTTTCCAATAAATCATGGACAGGACCTTACCGATACTTCATGCTAGCGGGATCTATCGAAACTCATGGGGCATGTCACCGGGAAAGATGGATATAGGAATCATGGAAGATGGGTTTGGCGTTATCAATTCTGTTCCCATGAAAGAGCAATTGTTGGACTATAGTCTATATATATATATGTATATAACTATATATATATATAACTATACTATCTATATATATATATAACTATACTATATATATATATAACTATACTATATATTATACATATATATATAAATATAATTGTAATTACATATCTATACTATATATATATATATATACATATATGTAGTAAGATATACTATATATATAGTATCCAGCATTTTCTTCTCAGCTCAGATGCTCGGACCGAACCATCGCCACCAGCAATCAGCGTATATCGGCGTGCCGAATTTTCTTGAGCGTGAACCATCGTTGGAACCTGTGACCACATCTTTTGGAAACTTAGTATAGAATAGTTATATATATATAGTATAGTTTTATATATAGTATAGTATAGATATATTATATATCATAGTAGCACGAAGTGTCCAGCTTCTTTCACCTGCAAGAGTCTGACCGTGTTTGACAATGTCACTATGGGAATGGTGCAGAGATGCAGCACTTCTCCGACCAGGTTCGCTTGTGCATCGGAACCGATTTCGTTTAGGGTACTATGTAGAATTAAATGCCAGAGAGACTTCAAGTACGTATCCTCATTGTAATGTTTGGTGCAACCCAAGAAAGAGCCAATGGACACCCAGATCCATGCCAACCGCATACATGCCATCACACTTTAGAGTTCACAAACCGTTGGACATAGATATATACATATACACATTCTATACATCCTATATCTGCAGGACTAACTAACTAACCGCAGGGAAGTGTGTGACATATATATATATTATTTAATGTTATATATATATAATGTATATACATATTATATGTATATAAATTAGTATAACCGTAGATAGGGGGCAGAAAAGTTACGTATACATATGTTATACTCTTTGGCTGACGGTTTTCATTGGCCTTTGACCCAAGCAAATCCGAACAAAAAGTTCTCATCCGGTGACTCCTTGCATTATATGTGACCCTTCCAACGAAAAAAAACAACACAAATAGATCCTTATAAAGGTTCGTCAAAATTCTTCACTTGATCAGACTTGATCTCCTCTTTCTGGGTTGCCACATATTTCTGAACATATCTTTCATATGACACAACATCCTTGCTGATGCAGGTATACAACGGTATACATATCTTTGCCTCACTTCCCAGCCGCATGCCACAACGGACGCTTGTCCAGAGCATGAATTGTCGATGGTCAGTGCCGAAATTCGGAATCACTGTTTGCAGGTAACAACCTGGCACAACTTGGACAGCAACATCACCCGCCCGTGTCATCCCACGTGGCTGGGAAATCCCTAATGGAGGTTCCAGCAGGAGCTACACATGTGATGTTGTTCCATTGCTATGTTAACGAGGGTAGATGGTTGGAACAGGTTGAACCAAGTGAACTGCACAACTATCACCCAGAATCATGTCCCTGTTGATCTGCTAGGAAAAATGTCTCGGGCTGGGTTTGGGAGGAACGGTTTGACATCATTTCTCTACTGGTTGTTCAGTGGGAACCCCATAAGAAAGAACATCCGTGTCATTGCATCCCCAAGGAAGGGCCAATATGGAGCGTCATGAAGCTGAAGCTTGCCAAAACAACTAAACCTGGGTTCAAATGCACAAAATCCAAATATATCCAAATATACGATGTAATCAGCTGTTTTATCATATTTTATCATCCATTAACTAATCGTGGGCTGTTCAAAAAAAACTGATTTCTGAAATATCTTCCATTGAGAGCCGCTCAACACCAAGCCACGGACCGCCGTCCATTGGATGTGTTCCAGAGGGCAGCTCGAAGATATCAGTGCTACTGTACTTGGATGTGATGTAAGTGGGTAAAAAAACCTGGTTTTGAACTGCCCAGAACTCGTGGCTTCTCCACGATTATCCCATTTATGGCTAAGCTAATCTCAGCTACTAACCACGATGCTTGGGGGTGATCCCCCAAGTAAGATACAAAAAACATGTGTTGATGGCCAACCTTAGACTTACTGGTGCTTAGTAGGGAATGGATGGGAATGGGGGAATGGGATTATGGATCATTCCCTCATTCCCTGCAAAGCACCAGTAAGTAGATGGGCATGCCCCCCATCTTCCCAGAATTCCTGGTGATCTCTCCCAATTTCTGAATCGCTTTGGCACCGTCGTTGGCCACGTCGCTCACCCAGTGGGTCTGGCGATGTCGGGTGTCGGTTCTATCACAAAACATGGGGTAGCTCTATACATTGTATATATATAAATAAATGGTTGGTGGTTTGAACTATCTTGAAAAATATGAGTTCGTCAGTGGGAAGGATTATCCCATATATTATGGAACATAAAAAAAGGTCCAAACCACCAACCAGATATACATATATGGCATCCCTGAGTTTGGAAACAAGGTACCTCTCTTGGGTCAATTTGATGATTTTTAATCTGTGGGAAAACTGGGTAAAGATTTGTTTTTGGTCATGTGCCAATATTGTGGCATTTGGTGGCAACCTGAGACTTTCTTGGCAAAGCATGGGGGTTCTCAACATGAAAAACACATTATTACTATTGGTTTCCCATGAGCCATTGCATTTTTTGAGGATGGATGTTAGGGTCCATGACTTACCACTGGAATCTGTGGAGGAGTTGAATGGTCCAAAGGCAGAGTTTCCATTCACTGTCCACAGATTCCCAGAAAAAGCTGCACTTCAGTGCCGGATATTCTCCAGTACCCCCCAGTAACTCCAGTATAATACCCTCCGGCAATCATGGCCGAGGCTGGAAAACAGCAAATTTCGTCAACAGGCGTCGCGCCTTGCGCTTGTCAGCACCCTCCTGATGTCTCATCCCAGCCTTGGTGGGGCACTATCCAGGCCCGGGCACAGTTCAGCCCCGTTTTGCTGGTTTTGGAGGGCTGCAAGGCCCTGAAAAATATATGAAATTCACTTATAGGACTATCCCATGAATCATGGATTGAACATCAAAAATTATGGAAACGAGATGATGCCCGAGATACCTTTTTATAGGCTATCAATGGCCATGGGGCTCAGTTGCATGTTGATCAAGTTGAACACTTCCTGCAGTTGCGCATCAAGTTACTGGTAACAATAAGCTTGAAACACATCAGAACAAGTTCCATCTAGTTTCATCTAGTTCCATAACATTTGTATTGTTCAGGTTTTGACACATTCACCAACAACGAATGTCTAGGAGTTGCCTATTGAGAAACATGCGGATAACATGTAGATGTCGTGATCACGCAAAATGTGATTATATGTTTGAAGATGGTTGATGATATTATGTTCTTGGGATGGTATATCTGTAGATAGATCGGTTTTCCAGGATACAGTATATGGATATTTTCTTGGCTAAATTAGCACCATCCAAATGGGTGTGAATAGGTCTACAAGCAAGGCCAAATCCGTAAGATCAAGAAGTGACAAACGGTGATAAACTCACCCTCTCGAATTTCAAATCCATAGTGATGTTAGGCGTGGTTCCCAAGTCAAAACAAATATGGTTCTCCCAAGCTGGTTGGTGCTATCATCCCAAATAGGCGCTTAACCATCCCACATAGCAACTGGGTAGATGATGGTAGATGTAACCCCGGTGAGTTCGTCTCCCAACTAGTTTTTTCCATCTTTTTCCCATTTACAGCTGCATTAATAGCCCCCATAAACCAGCATAGCTATTGAACATGTCACCTTTTTAGATTATATACTGTAGAAACTGTGAATTTCCATGATTTTCCATGATTTTCCATCATTTTCCAAGTGGGCGCCCGCACCAGATCCGGGTGCTGGATCAACAGCTCAGACAAGAGCGTCAGGCCGCTGTAATGCCTGAGCCAATGACCAAGAAATCTGGTCCTTTGGTTGGTAACATACAGGAAGGTGCTCCCCAGTTATAAGTTGGTTTATACACTCCATTAACTAGTTCGTTATAGCTACCATAAACCATAGTTAAGCCGCTTAAAAGGACAACTTAGCTATATTTGGGGCCCCATCCTGTAGGATGTTAAACATATTGTCATTAGAACGGTAAAAGTAGTATATATGTTATATGCTCATATATGGTCTATATGGCACTCCGGTAACATTTTTGGGTAACAACCCCCCCATGGATCCAAGGACCTTAGGATCCGCTGTTTTGGGGCTCCTGCAGGTGTCAATAGGGTGTAGAACGGTGACAGTTTCTGTCTCAGAATCTAGATCGTTCTGTTCATTCCTCGTCTACCACGCGCTGGAATCTTCCTGTGTCTTTGTCTCATGTAAATCCGTGTCCTGAGCTGTTTGCAAGGTGCGTCGCCAGAACAAAGCGCTTAAACCATCATGAGTCAAATTAATTGCTTTGTTTAGGTAATCCCAGCCCGCCAACTTATATTCTATCTGGCATCTTATTTTACATGCTATCCGACACATGTTGTCTGACAATTATGTGATGTGCCTTCCTATCTGGCATTTAAGTGGACATTCGATCTGGCATCATGTCTGGCATGCATTCCAATCCTTTATCTGGCATTCTATGTGACATTGTCTTTGGGTGTTTCGCTGACAGTCTATGTGACGTTCTATCTGAGTTACATCTTATGATTTCTCTGATTGCTTATTTGACATATGTTTCGTCAGTTTATCTGGCATTCTATCTGTCATTTTCTGTGGCACCCTGCCTGATATTTTATCTAGCATATTTTTTCTGCTTTTCCATCTGGCCGTCTGTCTGACAGTCTATCTGCAGCATTCTGGCATGGTATCTGGCATTCTCTCTGGCACATTTTCTGATATGTTATCTGACATTCTACCTCACATACTTTCTGACATTTTATCTGTCATTTTCTGACATTTCATCTGGCATTCTCTTCTGTGCCATTTCATCTGGCTGTGATCCAACATAAATCCTGCCATGTTTCCGTATAATTCTATCTGATATACGTACTTTCTAACGTTCCTTTTGACATGAATTCTGGCATGTTATCTGACATTCTCTTGACATGCAATCTGACATGTTTTTGGGCATTCTATCTGACATGTTTTCTGACACGATTTTCTTCTCATATATATATATAATATACACCGTTTGCCAGAGATTCGATGTGACGTCAGATCTGGCATGTGTTCCCAAGAATTGTCGGACAGTCTATCTAAGATCTTGGCTGATTTTTTTTCTGCTTGTCTATCGGGTATTTCTGCTGGCATTCTATATGTCACTAAATCTCGCGAAACAAAAACTCGGCATTATTTGTGTCTTTGCATCTGACGGTGTATTTTCTGGCACGCTGTTTGGCATTCTATCGGACATGGCTTTTGACATTCTATCTGACATCCTTTTGACATGTCTTATGATGCTCTATCTGAAAGGTTTGCGCTTTTTTATCCCGTGGTCTGACTGACAGTCTATATGACTTTCTATTCTATCTGAGATTCTTTCTGACATGTTTTTTTTGCATTCTACCTGACACATTTTCTGACGTGACATTTGACATTCTACCTGGTATCTTGGCATTTATTCTTACATGTTTTCTGCTTGTCTTTTTGGCATATTAACTGGCGTTTTTCTGGCTGTCTACCTGAGACAAATTCTGAGAGCTTTTCTGACGTTTGAGTTGACGTTTGATCATCGTGCCCTCTGCTGCCTGCAATGAATCCAGGTATCGTTGAAGGGAACATTTCGCCGGATAATCCCAAACATGGGAATTGCGAAAAACCACTAATGTAGGTAAAACATGGTAAAACAGTGCCATAAACCCCCCATTTGGGAATGGTAACCATACCACCTATAAAAATGGTGATTTGGGGGATGATTTATTATTGCTTTACCCACATTATAGAAATACTAGAGACTGTTTCAACAAAGTCGAATTGTTGCTTTCAAAACCGCAGCATTTCAAAACCGCAGCTTTTCTTCAGATACACACAAATAGTGCAATGGGAGGTCGAAAGTTAGCAATCGAGGAGCTCAGGGACAATGGTGGATCATGTTGGTGTCACGCTGAGTCAAGCACATGGGCAGTGTTCCTATCAGCATCTCTCGTCGCTTTACAAGGGAATTTCCGATCATGAATTCTGATGATGATCCCCAATATTGGCCCAATATCTTGGGTATATATATCAGCTATGTCTGCTTATATCCGCATAGTTCGATAGTTAAAACATGTGAAAACCCCTATGCCCTATGGCCCTATGACATGACTATAATCAGCAACCAAGACATTCCAAGAAATACAATACACCAGGTACACGCCAGGCTCAGGAGTGGAAAGACCCTGGGCGCCCGGCAAGCCACCGACGTGAAGAATGGTGTGGTTCTTGAGATTTGCCAAAACCTGCAGTTCAAAACCTTCAAAATAGCTGGGTTATCTGGCTTGAGATGGAAAACTGTAAAGACCTGGGTGAGGTGCTCAGGAAGAATCTGCAGGATGACTTCAGCAACATTGGAGTTTCCATCAGTTTCCTCTAACAGTTCCCTCAAACAAGTTCTGGGAAGATTTGCCACACCAAGCGGTGGACATGATCTGCACAAGTTGATGAACACGACACTCCGCACTTCGTGGTCTATCATACCCTATCACCCAGTTATACAATAGAATCAATAGAAAATAACCATGGAATCCATGGATAACCCCACAAAATGAGGACTTAGGGTTGGTCTACACATGAAATGGTGCGACAAGCTGTTCCAGTGCCGAAAAAATCCTTCACGATTCGTCCACATCTCCCCGGGATGTCCCACCTGAAAACGACAAGGCTCCAAGGTGAAAAAATCAGTTCTGCACGGCGAATTCCCTGTGTTTGATACATTTAGAGACATACAACAAATGCAATGCTTTCCCTGGTCGTTGGTGCAATAACAATCTTGAAACATATGAAAGTCAATGGGAAGGATTATCTGATTATCCCATATATTATGGAAAATAATGTTTGAAACCACCAACCAGTTCCTGTTCGACTTAGTAGATTCTTTCGGTGAAATCCGCTTTTTTCAAATTGCCAAATCCCATTCTTATGTTGATGGTGGAATCATGTTCAACCGAATAATTGTTGATGCTTAACGGCAATTTCTGATATTTGAGTCATATCCAATTACAAGATATTACAATTACACTATATATCGTTCCGTTCCCCTCTGGTAAACATACAAAAAGCTATTGAACATGGCCCAGTCGAAATAGTGGCTTTTCCCATTAAACATGGTGATTTTCCATAGTTTTTTGTATGTTTACTCAATTGTTTGATGGTGAAATCCATGATTTTTCACTGGATCCTCCGGCTCGCCTCAGCCTTCTCCAAGTCCCTCTTGCTGGCGGGTGCGCGGTGGAAGTCGATGTGGGGGTGCCACCTTAATTGGGCGAAACGGCGAAATCCACCAGGATCCCAGGTAATCTCTGGTAAACATACAAAAAACCATGGAAAATCCACCATTTTTAACTATTTTCATGGGAAAATCCACTATTTCGACTGGGCCATGTTCAATAGCTTTTTGTATGTGTACCAGAGGGTAATGTTAGTGAAGCAGTTGGGACTTTGATGGGATGAGGGGTATACATAAGTATACAGTATACCATTTACCATCCATACTTGGGGGTGGTTCCTGAACCAACTATAGTAAATGATTCATACACCAGCTTAATAACTGTGGTATATCCCATCTATACCCCACGCAAAAGTGACTGAGCTTATGGTTCCTACCCGCTTGCAATTTCTGGATGCACATCCAGGTATGTCAATTACGGCGAACTTGCTTTGACAAAGAGGAAAGTGCTTTTTTCACTTGCTTGTCGCTTATACTTACCTTTTTGCCGGCTGAGCATCTGGAATTCCTTCACTCCCGTATGATAATTCCCAAAACAGACATAGACTGTCATAGACTCATTTCTGATGCGTTTACTATATCCCTCTTTTTTTGTAATCATCTATTTTAATAGGGGCCCCGTTTCAGGGAACCCCCACTTGTCGTAATCAAGATCTTCCCTTCCCAAAACTAGATTTTCACTAATCACCTCAAATCACCATCTACAGGTCTTTGCGAAGTCGCCATTCTCACCCGACTGCCATTACCGGTAGTTGTGGGAAAACCAGGGGTACGCATAGGTATAACATGGTAAAACTGTATAAGCCAATTTCTTAGGTTGGATTACCAAAAGTCATGTTCCACCGCATGTGGGCCCCAAGTCCACTTTACGCGCTTGAAGCCAGTTGTGCAGTGAAGGCAAAGCCAGGACGGAGCTCCGGACAACACGCTGTAATATCTCAGCAGCAGCTATGATCATCCATACGGTACAACCTTGCGTGGACTGATGCATCCCCATACTGAGAGCATATTAGGAGTCCGATTTATTGTGTTCTTACATAGATGCCAAAGCTCTACCAACAGACCCAGTGGGAAAAGGACATCTACAGTATGTATCATTGCTCTCGACAAAAAAAAGATACTTTAATGGCGGGAAGGGTATCCCCAAATCCATGATAAACTTTATCATGATTTTTGCAACTATAACTTAACTAAATTTAACCATGTTGGGCACACCCCACTTTCAGACAAACTATGACAAACTCACATTCTGAGATGAGTCACTGAAAAGAAATGAAGTGGCCACGGTTGCATAGGAATCATATCAACAACATATAAATTGGCTTCAACATCCCCAGCCCCGTGTTGCTGAAGCTGAAGCAGCATGCTTGGTTGTACTTCAATACATAGCTTTGTCTGAACTTGGGCACCCCAATTTTCCGCTATTTTGTCAGCATTTTCCCTTAAAACAATGCCATAAACCATAAACTGGAGTTGTACCTCATTGTCAGACACACAAACATCATATTGTTGCTTATATATATATATGTCTGTATATATATATATATGTGTCTATGTGTGTATATATATATATTGTACATATGTATTCAATTATGCAGACAAAACATGGTTTGTTTCCACATTGAAGCACCATGAAACCACCATTAATCCGGATTCTAGTGTAGGCTACTAAGGTCAACCTCATCGTTCCAGCCATCCTGTTTCCGATGCACTTATTGCCATGCCTACGGGCTGGAAACTCAGATAGAACAAAACATCATGTTGCATATACTGTGGATGGTTGGTTGCGAAATCCTGCATCAACAACCGGATGGTACCCTCAAAAAAATAGTGGGATGTTGACCACCGTTTTCAACTGGTGATTCGGATTTCGCAACCATCCAGCGTAGATACTGCGTCTTTACCTCATTACCTCCATGTAATTTCATCATTTTCAGTTTACCATTCTTCAACTCATTAATCCATTTTGAGGTTGCTGCTTCGGCTTGTCTAACATAGAGTCCCATTTTTATGCCATGCTTGAGAAACAAAAGCGCTCTCCCCTTTAACATGGCCATTAATTTGAATGCCCATGCCAAAAATTACCCAAGAATTTCCAAACCTATTGCTAGGATATTTAAGACTTAATAACACTCTCCTGAACATCAACATCAACGCATGTCTACCCCTCACCAATCATTATACTATCATTAAATATTGTTAAATTACAATATTCCATTGTAATTTTTAATGATAGTATATTGTAATCTAATGATAGTATAATCATTCTTACCCAACACTTAATTCTTAACATTTTGATTAAGTTAAAATTTTCTTACCTAACAGTTCATCTATGATCACTTACCTTACCTGCACCAGCTCGATCTGAGCATCCGCTCCACATGAGAACAGCAGCCACAGCCACAGCGATGAACAGTACGATGCCAATCAGATAGGGAGCCATCTGGCGCCAGAAAATCAGCCATCTGATTCCACAAGGGAGCGTAGACACACCCCCAGTGATAAGCTGGTTTATAGCCCCCATTAAGTTATATACACAGATATTATGATACAGTATATCATTTATACCTTTCATGAAGCAGTTGGAGGACCAAGAAAAGTTGTGGCTTCAAAGTGGCAGTGTAAAACAAGGGATGGAATCAAGCAGAACCCGGGAAAATAGACATCGGAACCAAGGCAGAATGGGGATAGTCCTGCGAATAAAGTTTGGGTGGAAGCCCGCTAATTGAACACTTGTGAGGATGATCAACTTTGGACTGGCTTGCATGTTTTTCCAATTCTGCCGATATCTCAATCAAAGCCGATTGCTGGTTGGTGGTTTTTAACCCACCCCTCTGAAAAATATGAAAGTCAGTTGGGATGATGAAATTCCCAATATGTGGAAACATAGAATTCATGTTCCAAACCACCAACCAGATTGTTATTTCATGGGGGTAAACTGAACGTGATCTTTGGGCACATCTACATGGCCCATTCGGCGCTGTGGGATCTTCGTTCCTTCACGTTATCCAAGGTGGTCAATTTGGAACCAGCGGCGGCAGACATTTCGGCAACCAAACAGCAGACCAAGGAGTTGTATAAGGAAAACCGTTCCCTCAAACCAGTACTTGATCGAGAAAAGTCGCAGAGCAATAAGTAACCAGATTTCAACATGCAAGAAATCACTTTGCAGCTTCTGAGTAGCCTCTGGAAATCAGCTCCATGTCTGGAAAATCACCATGAAGTTTGCTTGCTTCCCCAGCTCAAAACCTGTCACCCATTCCGATCGAGCCGCAGCAGCGCCGTGCCTCCTGCTCTTGCCTTTTCATCCGTTTTCGGTACTGCTCCTCATCCTCTCCTGCCGGTCAATGATTCGCACAACTGTAAGACATCTGCTGAACAAGATTGGAAAAGATGTGCTATTCAAGTGAACTAAGATGAATTTAGGTAGATCAAGATGAATCCAGATTAAGCAAGCTCAATGAAGATGAATCTCGTGGAGCTGGAATGTGTGCAGTGGCACCGCTAGGAGAAGAATTGGGGTTTCGATGTGAGCCCCTAAAGAAAGCCACACATATATACAAATATCAGCAACAATAAGATAATTCAATGGATCAATGGATAGGATATTTGGCTTTGACTTCCAGTACATGGATGGAACAAATTTGAAACCAATGAGGTACATACAGATTACGCGTTTGAGACAAAACGGTGATGTTCCACGACATTAAGTTCTTTGGAGTGGCAATCTGACAGAGATAGCCCTCTATCACGGAGATATGACCCGTCCTTGGCTTCTGAAATCTGATGAGCATCTTTCATGGCCAAATTTGGAGATGCTGTAGAAACATGTAGAAACTAGACCGTGGAACTCGATATGAAATATATCTCCATCAAACCACGAAAAACTACCCACCAAGGTTTAGCATGCTTGGTTGATTGAACATGCCCAACACTATGCCCAGATTTACTCGTTCAGCTACTCAAAACTCATCGATGAAATTTCCCTCTGTTGCTTCTTTTCGCAATTTAATAAGTACCTAAGACGAAAACTCATGTCTCCAAACTTACCCATATTTGGATATATTTGGTCGTATTAACTATTTCATAGCTATGCGATCTATAAATCGTTAAAAATCCCAGTGTTTTCACAATTCGAGGAACATTTAATAGCCACCCAGAGCCTCAAATTACTCATTAACATGGCTTAAAAAATGGTCTTTGAGTTCCACAATCTTGGATACTTTAGTTACTTCATGTTATTTCCCACAATCTTGGGTAATTATGTGCCATTATTTGCCTATTATCTTTCTATCTGGTTGGTGGATTTCAACCCCTCTGAAAAATATGAGTTCGTCAGTTGGGATGATGACATTCCCAATATATGGAAAGCCATAAAATTCATGTTCCAAACCACCAACTAGTTATCTTTCTATGTCTTTCTAAGGTATTCGGAGGTCTAGGTATCTCACCCCCGCAACGCGGATCCTGCGTCCGGACCAGGCCGGAAGACCTCCTGCAAGACCGGGCGGCGCCTGGGCTCGGAAAGCCAGACCATAGGAAACATGGTTACCCTCTGGTAATGACTAACATAGCTATTGAACATGTTTATAGTTGATTTTCCCATTAAAAATGGTGATTTTCCATAGTTACTGATTGATGGTTTAACCCTCTTGAAAAATAGGAGTTCGTCAATTTTGGAAGGATTATCCAGAAAATATCATGGAAATAAAACATGTTTGAAACCACCAACCAGTGGTCATTTCAATTTATTTCACCAACATGGGGATAATTTGATGTGTTTCATGTTTTTTTTTGCAGATTTAGTATATAAGTTTGTTTAAAAACTTGGTGAACTATGGTTTATAACAGCTGATTTGGGGGTTGTAGTGCAACTTCGGATGGGGATGAATGGGGGAAGAAAACACGCGAAAATCACTCACATTACATTAGACTATAAGACTAAGAGTCTTTTATATATTATCTTGAAAAAAAAACACGTTAGATCGTTAAGAAAACAAGCAATCGGTAAATTTATGGATCTTACAGCTTACAACTAATATGAAAAACAGGAACTATTTAACTAAGAGAAAAATGATCTGGGATGTAAGATCTACGCAAATGTACTGATTTGGATGTTGGAAACCCACTCAATTTACATCGCTACCGGATTTGAAGTGGGAAGTATCAATGGGTCAATTTATGGCTGCTAGATGCTGGACATTGATCACTGGGTGAAACATGTGAAACAATGACAATTGGGAGTACGCGGGAACAAAGCCCCTAAGTGGATGTAGCTGCTTAGATTACAGGGTTCCACCCCCTGAAAGATGGAAAATCGTTTCAAGGATTTGAAACCGATGATGATGTACCTCATATGTTCAGGTTTCACATGGGTGTATCTATTCTGGGGTTAGTATACATCTAACACTGGGTTAATGCGAAGTGTCACAACTGATCGCATCAGATTTCCCTCAAGCATGGATCCTCCACGGGAGCTTATCACTGGGTAAGACACTGAGAAAACGGAACCACCTTTGGTTGGTGATTTAGCCACCCGCCCCCCAAACAAAACATGACAGTCGTTGGAATCATCATGACAGCTTCATCCAAAATCGCCAAGCTGCAAAGCAACATTAGATATAAAATTGTTCAATCATCGAATCATAGTCATATATGGGGGGTTCTTAAAAATGGAGGATCTTCTAGTCACCATGGGTGTCTAAAATGGCCTAATGGCTTGCATGATGTGGGTACCCTTTGTTTGAAACCTCCATGTTGTTGGCGAATAGATTGTATTTCACAAAGCCGAAATTCGCGATCTCCTCAATCAAAAAAAAGCGTTGCTTCAAAGGTCTGGCAGCAAGGTACATTGGGGAATTTTGGGAACACAATCCAAGCCGGTCTCCCCAAAATGGACAACAACTGACCAACATTGACCAAAGTCAAGGGACAGCTATGCCCAAGGACTTACCTATTTTCATCTTGAACCGACCCAGATTTTGGAGAAGTCTGGGGCCATTGCCACCCAAATCAACCACTGGACTGGTCAGTGGCTCATGGAGTCCATCGGGGTTGATCATCTCAAGTCAGGAAGTAACATGTACCACTGAGCTCAAAACATTTTTTGGGGAATCCTCCTTATAGTAACATGAATTCATATCCCATATGGAAATATTATATATATATATTTAAAGGAATGTTACTACTGGCATTATATTATTTATGACTGGGATCACCATATAGTAATATATAGTAATATTACCATTTGGTTATTTAACATTGCCATGGAAAATCACCATTTTCAATAGGCAAACCATCTATAAATGGGCCATCTATACCATGGCTATGTTAAATAACCAGAGGGTAATTGATATCCCATGGACTGAGAGTTACGATGGCATCAAACTATAAACCAACATGGCTATCTAGACTGGGACTTTCCATGTCGCAACACCCCAACTTGGCAGTGGCTACGCCCAAAAAGATGCTTGGAACCACAATAAGAATGGTGGAATGGCCTAGTGACTAGTAACTGCACTTAACAAATCTTAACATGCCTGGGAAACCCTTACCTTATTAGATACTCTGGAGCGTTGCATTCTTAAAAACAGAATAGATCGAATAGATATCTTAGGAAACACCCCCTAAATAAAAAAAACAAACACATCTTCCCTTCATCCATTCCCCAAGTAGCGACGTTCCATTTGGAAAGAAACACATCACCGACTCGTCACCTTTACCATCCCAAAAAAACCAGGCGGCTGTCGCATGGCGACGGATGGCGAGCACAGTGACTGTCAATGGCTGGATTTAAGGGAACATCTACAGGAAACCATGATGTTCTCCAGTAGATTCATGTTTGTTTTCCCTGTGAAATTTTCCATGAAAAAATCTGGGATGCAATGATGCTTCACTTTTTCTGGTAAACGAAATATACTTTTCTTCAGCTTTGCAGGTCTTCTGGCAGGTTTGACTTGGAGTATCCAAAATAGATCCGAATGGAGAACGACAACCAACCAGCTTTTCTACAGCGAACAATCACCAAAAGGCCAAACATTCAGGCTTCACAGCGCTTCATTTCTGAAAAACATCGTTGACGTCGTTGGATCTCCACGAACACTGTCTACACATATCAACCCAACCAAGGGTAAAAAAGGCCAAGACTTTCTGCAATATCAAGGCTTCTCTAAAAAGAGGAAAAAACAACTATCATGAAACAACGTCAAAAACCATCCAACCAGTCAAAGTCCTGCAGTGCTTGGGCCCATCTACGGCTCATGAATTTTCTGGAACTTTCCACACCGTCCAAAATATCGCCATAGCTATTGTCAAAGGGATACCAATTGTATCCTGGATCAATCTAGTTCTCCATTCACCAAACTTTCAGTGGCACAGCACCGTTTCTTTTGGTTAACCAATGCCGCGGGCGTGGACGGACGGGTGCCCCACGCGAAAAATGCATGTTACAGAACACATACATGATGTTAAATATGTTTCCGATTTCTGTTTCGATAGCTGACATTGTTCCATGCCGGCTTCCTCCATGATCATTGAAACTCGGCCATTTCTAGCGGCAAAACACGATTGAAACGCCATGTGTCGATGGTTATTCACTCGATGCTGCTCGCCTTAAGGGCCAAGAAATCTTGTTGGACGATCGGATCGCTACTCTCAGCGCTGCGTAACTTCAATCTCGTACTTGTCCCCAATGATGCGGATGGGAATCGACACCCAGTCCTCCTGGGCACCGACGCTGTGGGGACGCAGTTCTATTAATGTAGGCTGCCTAATAATAACCCCCCCTAAATTATTGTTTTTTTTCCTTTTTTTTTTTGGGGGGGGGTCAGCATTCCAATAGTAAATTCCTGGAACTTGTTTTCTTGTTTTTTAAATAAGGGTTTTATAAGGAAATCAGCTGTTTGGTAATTGGATCAGATTTCTGGAATCTAAGCTTTTGTTAATGAAAAGTGCTTGCTGCTTTGAAAAGGGTTTTGCTTTACTTTGCTTTCTCCAAACATCTGAAAACAAAACCAGGGGAAGCACAATTGGAATTCAATATTGCCATGCCTGGTGCAGGTTTATTATTGCTATTCTGGGGCTTGCAAAGGGGATACCCTTTGTGGACCTGTTTTCTTGTTTTTTTAAATAAGGGTTTTATAAGGAAATCAGCTGCGAGGCCTCTGAGGACAAAAGTCTGAGTGTTGGGGTTTCGGTTTCTGAAGCTCTTCTTGGAATAAGTGGGTTATATCCCAATTTATGGGGGTTGCTACCATGGTTATAGAGGGTTATAACATCCCTGTTGGCATTTGAACCCAACCTGGGGGTTCAGTTCTAGATGTTATAACATTAATTATAAACCCAACTGTATCCCCAAGAAACCGAAAATTGGATAGTTGACTGCTACAAATAGCCTACAGAAGGGTTTACGTTTCCAACTTATATTGAATCACTTTCCTGGCATTCAAGGCGACTTAACTCATTCATACCCACATTTCGGGGCAGCGTTCACATGCCCCATCGCTTGGGATCTGGGCCTTTGGAGCAACTCAGTACAAATTCTAGCGATGAATTCCACACTGATTCCATCTCTAAACTGCAATCATCTGCATCATTGCGGGATAGTTACCCCAATTTAAACATCATTTATAATAAATATACGTCGTGACGTCGCGAGTCGTGAGGTCGTGATCAAATCTATCCAGATCATTACCGGTCACATTGTTGATCATAACTAGAATAATTCTAGAGGGCCGATAAATTCTTAGATAGTGGTCGTTGGTGCTTTACATTCGCCATCATTCCCCTGAAACCCCGAAAGTTGGATTTCGAAGATTTTCCCAGTTCGCTCCAGGGTTTCCCTCCCAGTCCCACCTTGCTACCTTTCCGGGGTTTCCAATCTTTGAACTTCTGAAACCACGTAGCCAGAAACACCTGTCAGGCAAAGCTCCAGAGCCCCAGAGCGATGTTGGGAAAAGCGGTGGATTTAGCCAATGCAGCCAGCAAACATGTGGATTTAAGATGAGTGAAACATCTTAGGCATGAAAACTTGTGATTTCAATCATGTCAATAATCAAAATGACGGTTTATCGTTAAAAAGGGACATTCACCCGCGCGATTTGCTGTTTAAGCAGGAAACATAATTGATATACCATTGAATTTTGAACTGCCACATTTTTGGACAACTCCGTGGTTGAGTGACCAAGCAGAAACAGAGGGACACAAATAGTCTTAGCACAGGTTAGCACATCAAGATGGAGAGGGCGCATTTTTTGTTCTAACAATACATGGTTTGAAGGCAAACAAGTTGCAACACACTGGCAATTAGATAACAGTATTGTATCTATTCTATTTTTATTTCTACAGTTATATAAAAAACATACGTATATGTTTATGTTTCAATTTTCAAACATACACATATCTATTTAATAAATTAAAACACATGTGTTGAAAACATATACACGTATCTTTAAATATATATATATATATATATACATACACGTATATATATATATATATTTAATTTAAAGATAAGTACATACACATGCATTTTTATCTATTTATATAAAAAAAACACACCCAGATGTATAACTTGAAATCTTGAGAAAATTCTCCTATATATGTGAATATATGAAAATATATTTTGAAAATATACAAATTTGTATCTGCATTCAAAAAAATACTCATTTATGTTTAAGTGTGTATCTATATGTCTGTATGTATGTATGTATGCATGCATGTATGTATGTACAAATCTGTATGCACATGGAAAGGTATCTATTGTGCAGACTAGATAGGTTTGCTTTCGGCATTGAATTTCCAGTGAAAATTGCACATATGTGGCCAATGCCAACACGCTTTACAGCACAAGTCCTCTCGCACTACCACAAGCACCAGAGGGTACATCTGCCATACACAAGTCGCTGCAAGGCTAACTGAATGCAGGCCACACAAGTAATGCGAAACCCGATTGGGCCAGAGTGCTGCTAACAAAGTCACCACAAAATGCCAGCACTACCTCACTGCTATGGCTGGCTGTGCTTGTGCTGCCAACATTCAGAGTCAGCAAAGCTTTGGTGGACACCAGTCATGAAAATTGCATGGCAGCAAGACATCTATAATGTGATCAGGCAATGTTCCTCTGGCTGTGCAACATGCAATATCAGCTGTTCATTTTCCATGTTTCCTGCTGGTCAGCCAAGGAAGCAAATCTTAGTGCCATCCTTGTCACAGGCCCCTGGCCACCTTTTTCACAAGCCCAGGGCAGCTTGTGGACAACAAAACCCACACTTGGCCCTGTCCTCTTTCCTTCTCTCCTCCACCCATTCCTTCCGCTCCTCCTCCCATTCTTCCCAACTTGGTGGCACAACACCTCTCACATAGTGCCACCTTCAGCCCACCGCTCAAACCCACAACTATCACAGTTGCAGCAGTCCCCAAACCTGCTGACCTCACAGTGGTGTTGAGCCAAGCTTGGCCTCCCCATTGCCAGGCCCAAGTCCCATCCTGATGGGACCAGTGGTAGGTGGAACCAGCCAAAGAGCTGCCCATAGCTGCTGAGCTAATGTGTTAGGCTGTGCTGCGGCTAAGCTTGCGCAAGAGAAGCTGCATGCACAAACAAAAGCTTTCAACACAAGAGTTGCAACAACACACTAACCAGCTTTGGGCATTTGGGCTGAATTTTGGCTTGGGCTCCTTGCCAGCAAGAATTGGACACCATCAAGATAAGGAAGCTTCTGGTCCGCGGTCCCATTTCTATCCATTCCGCAGCATTGCTCAGTTTGCACGTCTGAGGACAAGACTCCCAGCTCAATGTCAATCTCGGGCGGTTCGCCGCGAGCTGTGCGCCATGCGAAGCAAACAGCCGCTCTGGCCAGGACAGCGACCTGTGAAAGCGGCAAAGCAAAGCATTTCACATGGCCATCGATGGCCATCCGGTGTAAACAGGTGATGGACATCGATGGACACTGGACATCAAGAAATGAGGTGGTTTTTTGCTGGGGCCCAAGCTGTCACAACAAGCAAAATCTACGAAAATCGTTGTTTTGTCAAAAATTACCTTCAAATCTTTCAAAGTTCAGAAAAACAATGCAAGTTGCAATAAAATCTATTCAAATCGGTGAAAGCCACAAAATGTGATCTAACCTTTCAAAACGCACTAAAATCAAGGCACAGCTTTAAAAACCCATCAATATCCAATCAAACCTTTGAAAAGCCAAGAATTCATTAAAACCAACTAAATCTTCCAGAACCTATTCGAAACGATTCAAAATCTTCCAGAACCAATTCAAACCAGTCAAATCTCTTAAAACTTGTGAAAGCCATCTTTGTTCAAAATCTACGAAAATTCATTCAATAAAATCTGTTTATCTTAATTCAAATCTTTCAAAGCCCACTAAACTCCATTCAAAACCCTCCAAATCGATGAAATCCCTGATCAAACCTTTCAAAATCTATAGTGTACATTCAAATCTGTCAAAACGCGCTAGAATCTATGAAAGACATTCAAAACCTGTAAAGTACATCCAGGTGACAGTCTGCAAGTCAAGGCGACTTAACCCAAGTACCTTGTACATTGCCTTGTGCACTCATATATACATATATATATATATGTGTGTGTGTGTGTACATCTCTGTATGCATGTGCAAAGATATCTATTGTGCAGACTAGATTGTTTTTTTGGGCTTTTGAATTTCCAGTGAAAGTTGCACATATGCAAGTCCTATCGCACCACCACAAGCACCAGAGGGTACATCTGCAATACAAAAGTAGTTACAAGGCTAACTGAATGCAGGCCACACAAGTAATGCGAAACCCGATTGGGCCAGCGTGCTGCTAACAAAGTCACCACAAAATGCCAGCGCTACCTCACTGCTATGGCTGGCTGTGTGCTTGTGCTGCCAATATTCAGAGTCAGCAAAGCTTTGGTGGACACCAGCCATGAAAATTGCATGGCAGCAAGACATCTATAATGTGATCAGGCAATGTTCCGCGGGCTGTGAAACATGCAATATCAGCTGTTCATTTTCCATGGTGCGCTTTGCCAAGTTTCAACTTGTCAGCCAGGGACGCAGCGCCAGTGCGGGGCGAAGGCCAGCGGTTGAGAGTCAAAAGGCGTGAGCGCAAAAAGGCGAGAGACACGTGTTTGCAGTGTTGTCGTTGCTGTCGAGGAAGATAGACCCGAAGGCTCTCTGGCCAATCCCCGAACAGAACACGCCCTCAATCAAAGCCGCCTGCACACTGTCCATGACAAAGTTGTAAAGACGATGTGCCTCACGCAGATGGGCACGTTGTTCGGCAAGGCTCGCATCTGGCAGGCGGGCTGCGCCACAGAGGAGCATGTAGGAGGGGAGAACCAGAAATCCGCGTTTTCACAAGCCCCTGTAAGAAGCTACCATCTTCAGAGGTAGCTGGGGGAGCTTGTGGGCCAGCGGAACCGAGGCTTGGGCCCTGTCCTCTTTCCTTCTCTCCTCCACCCATTCCTTCCGCTCCTCCTCCCATTCTTCCCAACTTGGTGGCACAACACCTCTCACATAGTGCCACCTGCAGCCCACCGCTCAAACCCACAACTATCACAGTTGCAGCAGTCCCCAAACCTGCTGATCTCACAGTGGTGTTGAGCCAAGCTTGGACCCCCCATTGCCAGGCCCAAGTCCCATCCTGATGGGACCAGTGGTAGGTGGAACCAGCCAAAGAGCTGCCCATAGCTGCTGAGCCAATGTGTTAGGCTGTGCTGCGGCTAAGCTTGCGCAAGAGAAGCTGCATGCACAAACAAAAGCTTTCAACTCAAGAGTTGCAACAACACACTACCCAGCTTTGGGCATTTGGGCTGAATTTTGGCTTGGGCTCCTTGCCAGCAAGAATTGGGCACCATCAAGATAAGAATTGCCTCAGCAACAGTTCCCATGAAATTCCTTTCAAATACCTGAAATTCCATTACTATCCATTCAAATCTTTCAAAAGCCAAACAAAATCAGTCTAGTCTTTCAAAATCCATTAAAGAAAACATAGAAACTTTTCAAAATCCATGAAAATCCATTCAAAACTCTGCAAGTTTCAAGACAATCTATGTATTCAAATTGTTGAACCCACTAAAAATGTAATCTAGCCTTTCAAAATCAAGGCAAATCTTTTTCAAATTCCATCAACATCCAACCAAACCTTTGAAAATCGAAGAAAGAATAAATGTTTTTCCAAATTAATAAAAAATAAATGAATCTTCCAGAAACTATTCAAAACCATTCAACTCCTTCCAAATCATACAAATCCATTCAAATCTCTCAAACCGTGTGAAAAACATATATTCATGTTTGTTCAAAATCCATTATAAAATCAATTCAATAAAATATATTCATGTTTGAGAATACACTACGACCCATTCAAATCTTTCAAACTCCATTCAAATCTCTTCAAATCGATTAAAACCCGATCAAATCTTCAAAATCAATCAAGACAATTCAAATCTTTCAAAAGGCACTAAAATCCATTCAGATCTTTTAAAGCCAATGAAAATCGATTCATCTCTCTCAAAATCGACTAAAGTCCATTCATCAAAATCCATTCAACTCTCTACAAACCCACTAAAACCCAATAAAAGCTTTCAAAAACTTCCAAAATCCAATCACATCTTTCAAAGTCAGTCTGCCAAAAGCTGTACAACTCTTTCAAAATAACGTATTTAAAATCTGATCAAATCAAAACTTTCAATATCAATACAGTAAAATCTATCCAACTCTTCGAAAATTCCACTAAAGTTTCCGTCAAATTCCAGTCAAATCTCCCAAAATTAATTCAAAAATCCATTCAAATACCGGGCTATCAGCCCCCACAACATCTTTGCAGCTTCCCCAGACCCTCCCCGACCTTAGAGATGAGCATGGCGAAGGGGATGCCCGGACAGCCGTGAAGTCCGATGCCCCCAGGGAACCAACTGCCGCTGGGCATCTGCCGGGTGGGCCTGGACGATGTGGACGACAGGAGCGTGGGTTGGTGGGGACAAAATGGCATTTGAGATGTAGATTGTATAAGTGAATTTAAAATATTGTTTACACGATTTCAGTGGATTTTGGATGATTTCCAATGATTTTAGATTATTTCCGATGACTTTAGATGGTTTTAGATGATTTTAGTCATAGTTAGATTTTGATACATGATTATTAAATGTATTTCATGGGGAGGGAAGAAATAGAACAATAGAAAATAAGTATACAAGATATATGGATCGACTGTGCATGTCTGCAGCCCCTGGAAAAAGACATTAAATTAATAATGCAATGTAAGGTGTAAGCCTCACAAATCATACCTGAAGTATTTTGAAGTGCTTCCCACGTGACTGGAACATTGTAAAGGATGATGGTGGGGTTCTGGTAGGTTTTATGTTTCTATACCCTCCGGTGTCATCAAACATGGCTCAATGGGAAATCCCCGAAGTAAATGGGCATTTCCATGGGAACATGATCTGTAGATGGGCAATGGTAACCAGCAAGCGATGTTTGACTACAAGAGGCTAAGAATCAAATGGTAACTTGGCTTCTCAGGCAAATGTTCAGCCGTTGCTGAGTGTGACGAAAAGCGGCCATAAGATGCAACTCAGAACATGTGGGAAAAATCGCATCATGCACCATATTCTTCCATTGATGCAACAAAAAACCGATGAAAACCATGAACAAGCCGAATCTTGCCCCTTGTTCATCCACTTTATGGGCTTCGTGATGTCTTTGAGTCCTGCTGTGGCTTTCGCTATATTGATGGGTTTCTGAATTACCATACAAATTGGCACCACCCAACCCAAACAAGCGAGGGGGTTATCAATCCCAAATTCTGGATTGACATGATGATCATCTTGCTCATATTCCCATCTTTGCGAGTTGATCCCCCAATTCTTTCAACAAACCTGGCCGAAAACCCACCGTGAAAGCAGCGTATTTACAAGGTGAACCTGCTGGAAGATTCCTGTGCCATGTGAAATTGCCAAATGGTTTAATATCATGTTTGATCAACACCCTACCGTAGCCTATCGATCAACATCCTAGTTTATCCATCATTCTTTGGTTGCATCTCATTTTTGTTGGCTAGATTCCTCTTTGTTGATCTTTTTTGTACATCAGAAGGTATACTAAAGAAGTCCTCCTTTTTCTTTGTCACCATGTTGCCCCTTGCAGGTCGACAAACCCCTCCGAATGGTAACAAGATCAGGTCTAATAACTATCATCACCTATCTTACATACCCTGGTACAAACACTGCTAGAGCTGGTTGACATAATGAAGCCCTTTTTACACCAAAAGTTGAAAGTACATCAAATACCGTCAAATACCCACACGGTTCCCAAGCATTGTTGGTAATATTCCCAATCCCCATTATATCACCATAATTGTTGGTTTAATGCCGATGATTCACAGGTTTCCCCAGCTCATCATTGGAAATAAACATAGAAACTTCCGAAATTCCAGGTTGGAACCGATCAATTTCATGGGTAATTACCAAAAAAATACGAAAAAAAAACAATTGGTCCCAATTGTTTTTTTTGTGGGTTTTCAATTGGTTTTCCAAACATTTTGATGGGTAATTATAAACATTGACAATCATCATATTATTGGATAGTTAATAGTTATCTATCGAATTATCAATTAATAGTTAGTTAATTTTATTTCAGCCAGACCATAGCTTATTCTAACTTTTTTAAACTTAATTGTGATTATGTGTCACAGTAGTCATTAAGTGAAAACCATCAACATCAAAAGCCATGAAAACCCACTGAAGCTCCATCCAAATGGTTGGCTCTTGCCATTTCCACCCGCACCTCTCGATGAAACGGTCAGGGTCAAAGGTATCCTGAGATTGCCATAGCAACCCAAAAAAGATGCTGAGAAGTTACGCTGGAAATATACTGGGAACCGCATCATCGAAGTACCATCCTGGAAATATGTTTCGTTTCTTTTTTTGGTTGCTATACAAGATGATGCCCCACAAGATAGGTAATTGAACGATGATAAATGGTGCTCAAACCAGCAAAGGTGCGGGTTTGACAGAGGAATCAGGCGATTTTGATTTAGTCAGAGAGAGCCTTGATATTTTTTACCTTTTGTGTTTTTCGATGCTCTGTTTGTAAACCTCAAGCACAACTTGGGGTTTTTGGATGTTTCTGGTTCTGGGTCTTTGCCCCCGATGCTGGGCTGATCCTCCATGCACTCCTGAGATTCTCCCATCATACAGTTTGCTAGCTGTTAGAACTTAGATAGCCTGTGCATGGTTCCAAATTAAGAACAGGAATGCTCTAAGAGATATAAAGATACACGAAACACCATCTCACAATGTAACAGGGACCGACATGTTCAAGCCTTTTGGGACCCACACATCTGAGTAAATTGTAACAATTCACTGACCTGAACTTGCGGCTATTTTGGGATAGTTACCAATGAATCTACCATCATTCCAGTGAGGTTGCAGCGAGGTCGTTGTAATTTAGCCAGATTATATTATGATCGTACCTATAATTCGCATAATTAACATAATGGTAATAAATACTGTAGTGATCGTATATCACTTTTCACTGTCATATAATCGTTCCCAAACCCTTGAGTTCTATAACATCACCATTGATTAACATCAACCACTTGAGTTGTATGATAATGTACGATATATCATCAACCATGAACAACAATCAGATATTATTATCATATATCACATATCATTTTGTTTGGCCAAAGGACATCCACTCTTTTAACATCAACCACTCACTGCGGAGACGATCCCATCGATGGCCCATGGCAAAAACAACATCTCAAACCCTCAGCTACTCTGACTACGGAGAATGAACGCCCGCATGTTTATTATTGGTTGAATAAGCACCTATAACAGTATATGTAAATGCAGATGGATAAACACCGATATTTTTTTTAAAAAAAAACATGGATCTAAACATATCAACAGATACCTAATCCTAGATGGATGATAATAAATGGATAAAAACAAATACCTATGATTATTATAAACATATACCTGCAAATGGATATTATAAACATATATCTATATAAAATACCATCAAATACCTATAAATGGATATAAATGAATATAAATGGCTAATTTTCCCAGTCACACCACGAGTCAGACCATCCCGCAATCACTAAGCCGATCCCAGGTGCTGGTTTGGCATGCAACCTGGACTTAGCAAATGCCAGGGCTCAGATCACATGACCAACATACTATATATATATAGTGAATATATATATATATAGTATATATATATATAGATAATATTATATATATATGTTATATAAATAGTATATATATAGAATATATATATAATATATAATTGCTATTTTATATATAAAGTACATTAAATACCTTGAATACATATATAATTATAAACATATATATATATACACATACTGCATGCTGCGAAACATGATGAACAAACAATATCACATGACCAACACACATGGGTAAATTCATGATTTAAAACAAACAAATTTGTGAATCCAACATGCATAGGAAACCCACAACAATAGAGATATTCTCTGGTCATCAAGTAAATGGGAAAGTGCGCATCTTCAATGGACAATGCATCTGATAAATACTTGGTGGCTCACCCTAGCAATCGTGCTTGTGGTTTAAGAATAATCCCAGTAGTAATTACAATGTAGTAAGTGAGATTGGTCAAGTTATGACTCGGGTTATCACCCACTTCCCAGGTGGGGTGAGCCACCAAGTAAAAATGGAGTGTCCGGAATGTGCAGTCTCTAACTCTAACCACACAATTTCACTCGAGTCTCATCAAACAGGGCTGGCTGGGAAATCCTCTATAAATGGAAGTCCTAATGATCCATAATGGGTTTTCCATTGCCACGTTTGATTACCGAGGGTAACGGGAAACTTCGAGACACCTCCGAAGAGTGGTCGGCGGGAATTGTGGGTAGTAACGTGACAATAGTAGAGTAAGTATACATACCTTTTTGGGCCGGCAAGTGTGCTTGGAAAACAATGATGTCCAAACCGTGTCTGTGACAAAAAGTAGTTCCTTTGAAGAAGACAATTCTACTCGACCATTTTTCCAGCACAATGGTTTTGGAGCTTACAACCTCAGTATAAGGTATTGAAGACCTCCAACCCCGCCAGCTGCTAGCCATTAACTAGTGCGTGCGTAACACATACCTGAAATGTAATATGGTCATCTTTCATGAACATGGCACTGACCAAAACAAATGCCGCCTCCAGCTTACTTCGTCACATCAATTTCTGGTGGCATGGATTGCCAGTCTTATCGTTTATTACGTTTATCATGTTTTTATCATCCCCATGTTACTTGGTTGGGAAAAATGCTTGCTACAATCTACATTCCTACCCGTACAAAGTTGTATTCCGAGTTATATGGCGCTCTCTACATTCATCCCAACATTCTTGGTGCAAAACGCTGGAAACCAAGCAGCCTACTTCTCACACACCCAGGACTTGGCCCATGGCCCAGTACTATTTGATTGTAGTTTCACTGCGCTGGTTGACCATTTTCCATTGGGGCTTGAATTATTGTTGATAAGACCATCCCATTATGCCCATTGTTTCATGTTAATGTCAAGTGAGGATTAATAATCCCCCCCAGATTAATCAACCACCACTGCCCCCCCAAAAAAATGTAATTTAAAAACAGGTGGTCCCCCCTGATTAATAAACCGTTTGGCCTACCCCCGATTAATCAACCACCAATGCTGAAATCCATTTGTTTATCCAACAATTTTTATTTCCAATTCTATTTTCCAATGTGTTTTTACTTTTTTTTTAAGCATCATTGTTATACTTAAAGTTTAAGTTGATCATTGAAAATTTCAAAAAACGACTATTCCCCACATGATCGATTTCTAATTAAAATCTTTGTAAAAATCATCAGTTTGGATAGCTCCCAAAGGGACCACCTTTCTGATCCATGAGATTTTAACAAATCCAATATAATTCTATTAAGATCTAATTGACGTAAGCCATATCCAAATTTTTATGGTTCAGAGTTTCTTATAATTAAGGGGTGGTCAAGAAAACTAGCCAGAAGGTACCCCCCCTACCTTCTGGGGGGGTTATTAATCCGGTGTTGGCATTATTGGTAAAGCCCGATGACCCCCTCCCCTGCAAAACCCATTAAAGTCCATTTTAATCAGTCAAAAAAAAAGATGAAATCCCCCCTATTCGATGCTTGATCCGCATTGTTGGTGTGGATCTCCAACTATGCCACTGCGCCGGGCAGCTTGCTGTCCATGTTGGAGATCCGGGGATCTGCAGAGACCACATAGCCCTTGGGGATTCGATAGCCACCTTGCGAAGTGACCGCGTCATGGTTGGGGTTCACAATGATTACTACTTGGTAGCGAAGTACCCACGAATCCTAAGGAGGTGAGATATCTATAGATATCCCTGGTTCATCCAGTGGGATAAGTCGGGTTAATCCACCAAGAAACAATGGTGACTGATCGCCAGCTTTTGGCGAAGTTGACAGCATCCCCCAGGTTCACAATGGTGTCTGATGGTAACTCATGGTTACTGACAATGGTTAAATACTATTAATTACTAATAATTGGTTACTCATGGTTACATACCAATGGTTACTAAAATGGACAATGGTTCACAATGGTTAAATACTAATGGTTACTAACAATGGTGACTAAATGTGACTAACAACTTGGAGGACCTTGGGATGATCATCCACCAACCATTTTACTTGGAGGATCATCCCAAGGTCCTCGCTGCGAAGTCGCAGCTTGCGGTCACCAGAGTGTGTTGATCCTCCAAGGACAATGCCATGAGTCAGGTTTCGGAAGATTGGTTTCCACTAAAAATGGCTTATTTTCAGGGTCGAACTGTTAATTTGGGAAGGTTAACCAACACAACAATCCAGGTTTCACCTTCAGTCAGATTCCATTTGTATCCTCTAATTTTGTTGGTCATGTGTGCCCACAGTTATTCGTATGATCCAGAATATATGATCCAAATCATATTAATCACTGCGAATGCCAGCGGGGATTGTTAAACATCCGTTCCCGCTGCTACAGGGTGTATCAATCCACACCACTTTTGGCTCCATTAACATTTCATGTTTATTGCTGCAGAATTAGTGTCCCGCAACAGAACCAAATCCCTGGCCGTTTGGGTACTATTTTGAGCGGTCATGGTGCTGAACTGTTACGCCAGAAGTTGATTGTCCATTTCTGGGACTATTTTTCCGAAATCCTATGCAACATGGGCTGGTTGGTGGTTTCAGCCTCTGAAAAATATGAAAGTCAGTTGGAATGATAACATTCCCAATATATGGAAAGTCATAAAATTCATGTTCCAAAGCACCAACCAGTGGGGGATTTCAAAATCCCACAACCTTGCTGGAAGCTAGGCAAGAAACACTCATATTCATGGGATCGGCTCTAAAAGGTAACATGGCACTCGCAGTGGCACCATCAATCGGAAACGAACCTCATCTCCCCATATTTTATCCATTTGTCATGGTAAAGAACAAAGGTTTTCTTCCATTTCCCACCTGTTTTCCCGAGTTCAACATTTCCTCCAATTTTTTCGCCCGATTTTTCCCATTTTTTCCAGATCCCCCCCCAGTTTTCCCACGTTTTCCCCGGGTTTTTCCACCTTTTCCCCAGCCCCTCCCAGGCCCCGAAACGTTGCGGCCACAGCGCCGATCTGCAGCTCCTCCTCGGCCAAGCGAAAGCCACCGCCGCTGGGCGGCTTCACGCGCAAGGTCTCGTCCAGGATGGCCTGGAGGTACCTGGGGAAGGATGGGTTTTCCGGTGAAGTCACAGTGATGAAATAGATATTATATTATACTAGAATCAATTATATCATATTATATCATTTATAAATATATATACATATATATATATATACATATTATACATACATATATATATATATATTAATATATATATATATATATGTGGATGGAAGAAATCCTGCACCAGTTGATGGTTTATCCCATTACTTATAGGGTTTAAACCATCCTTTTGGTGGTGCAGGATTTCGCAACCATCCGCAGTATATATGGTAATGGATAATGGATACTTATGGTAACCCTATATACTATATATAGTATATTATATGGTAAAACCACTGTTATACATATCATAACATTGAAATATAATATAATGGATATATGGTAATCCTAGTTGTAAGTTTGTTTGTAAACCCATTAAGTAGGTTATATCCCTGGTTCTAATTGGGATGATCCACCAAGTAATATGGTAATTGATGTACAATATAGAAAAATGGACTATGAATATATGGTAATGATCAATGGGTAGGTAATGATGGATAATGGATATATGGTAATCTTAAACATATATATATATGTATACATATGGTATACATACCATAATTATAGGATAATGGTAATTGATAGTATAGACGAATGATGTAACATAAGTCACTATATGATATTTCTTGGGAAAATTGGTTCTTAACAAACAACCTTAATATACGGGGATATTATATATATATATGATTAACAATCTTTTGGATGTCACTGGAGAGATAAAAACCATTGGATAATCCAGACCTAGTGAGAATCAGAACACGAATGCTTTCATACCGGAATAATCATGGTTTCTATGAAACCATTGGCTTTAATCCTATCTTAGAGGCACTGTATTTTTTGAGCCGATGAGTATACATTCTCAATCACACCAAGAGATTCGAGTAAAAGCCAGTAGCCATGCTTTTGGTTTACCCTCTGGTAATTTAACATAGCTATTGAAAATTACCATAGAAATAGTGGATTTTCCCATTAAAAATGGTGGATCTTTCCATAGTTATGTTAAATTACCAGAGGGTAGCCATTGTTCACCCAACACATCCAACCGGCCAAAGTTGCTCGTTCTTCTCAACCGCCGTACCAGCTTCGTTGGCAGCCACAATCTCAGCGAAAGCTTTTTCTCGAAGCTTCTCCTGACAAGTCGACGTTTGGGATACTTGGACGGGTCAAAATAGAAACTTGGGATACATGGATACTTGGACTCTGGGAATACTTGGGATACAAGGCGCAGAAAACGCAGTGGCCTTGATTTTGTGCGTACACCTATGGCTATGACCTCCATAAGTTGGGAGTTGTTCGCAGTAGCCATCTATTTACCTGTCCAAACAAATGGGTAAATGATGATTGAGCCGAACCATTAGATTTTGGGGAGGGTACTTTCAGACAAACCGAAATAATCCCAAATGACAACAGGTATGGGCCTTTCAATTACTATCCAACTGCTAAATCAAGTTTTACATAAACATGCCAAGGACACTTGGGAAGCCCAAAACATTCATGGTTGGCACTGAAACATGACATAATTTCTAAAATATGTGATTCCGGCCTCAAGTTTCACACATACCCATTCGTACCCATTTGATGAACAATGAACCACAACAAATTGTGCAAACTACCAGCCAGAGTGCGTCATACTTAACTTGCTTCGTTCCAAAGCCCTTCCCATTACTTTGGCCGCTTGATATTTGTTTCCGAGTGTCAAACACATGGCCTCCTGACATGGGTGTTGAAGTGGCCAAGGCCGGAGGTCGAATTAACACATTAATCCACGTGGTAGCAACCCTCTGGTAAACATACAAACCACTATGGGAAATCACCATTTTTCATGGGAACATTCACTATAAATGGTGATTTTCCATAGTTATGTTAAATGACCAGAGGGTAAATCATGTCCCTGATGCTTTGCGATGGCCAACGAATCTATTGTCGTTTCGAAACATCTTCGCACGGCTGTTTGAGTTGGATAAACCCATCTCTGCTGAAAGCGTCCTCATCCTGATGAAGTCAAAACATCTATCTTCCGAAAACAAAATGGGCTCAGCTTGGCATAGCAGTGCTGCTATCGTTTGGTGTACAGTCAATGGAGGGTACACCCTTCTGCTCATGACAAGGGCGAATCTTAACCAACTATCCATGCTGAATCTCCTGATTATCCCCGTATATTGTTTGTGATGAAATGGCAAATTCCAAATCATATCCACATCAAAAATTATTATAGCAACGCCAAAAAAGATAGAAAAATAAACACATCTGAACAAACAAGTGCACTATATGACTGTTCATTATTTTCCTACCTTTTTGGGCTTTACTCTAAATCATTTTAACCAGGCACCGGGGGTACCCGGGGTACCCGGGGTACCCGGGGTACCCGTACCGGCATCCTGCGAGGACAAGAGGTAGACGACGTCGGCCAAAAGCGATGCCAACTCCTGGGCGCTTCGATGGAAGAATATTTCGATGGAAACTGCAGCAACCTTTACCAATATATATACCCTCGAGCTGGTTATTTAACATGGCCATGGTATAGATGGTCCATTTATAGATGGTTTACCTATTAAAAATGGTAATTTTCCATGGCTATGTGTTAAATAACCAGAGGGTATATATATATACAATGTGAGGCCCCCAAGATAGCTAAGTTGGTGAACATAACTCCACTGTCACTATGGTTTAAGGTACTTATAACGAACTAGTTACTGGGGCGAATCTAAACCAACTTATAACTGGGGGGCCTCACATTGTATATATATATATATACCCTCTGGTTATTTAACAAATAGCCATGGAAAATCCACCCATTTTATAGCTAGGTAAACCATCTATAAATGGGCCATCTATACCATGGCTATGTTAAATAACCAGAGGGTATATATATATATATGCAGAAACACGTTTTTGTATGTTATATTGGGGAAAAAAGAACTGGAAACCTGGAAACAATCTTATTGTGGGAATACATTGGGATATATGGCATGTTCTGGCCCTTTAACAATTACAAACAACTGAGCTAACTCCTGTAACTAAGGGTATATATATATATCATTGTTGTATCACTATAAGCCAGATATAGCTGCCAGCAGGGCATTTAACTGGAGAACTAACAAGACGATATTCGGGTGCGGGGCCAGTTCTAGGGCTATTACTGTGGTAAATTCACCCCAACAAGTTGGGATATGGGGCTCCTACAACTATAGTGATAACCAATTATTGGTGGAACTGGACCCCCAAATCTGAAAATGATGTAAACTGCAACTGAAGAAAAAGTGAGAATGATGATGATAAACCATCCAAGTTTATGGGCTAGCGTATTTTTAGACACCCAAATTGATGCACAAGCAACAGAAACATACCAAATCCGATCCTGGAATATCCAAAAAAAAAGTTTGGAAAGTTCGGCGAAATTAAATCCAGTTCCACTAATAAGTGCTTCATAAAGAATAGTTGCAATTAAGGGTTATAGCCCGGCTTAAGATTTTCCTATTTTTATTCGCGCAATAACAGAGAGGGGTAGCAAACCCATTCACCTTGTGCAGTGGCTCCAATCTGGCGAGTACATTGCTCGGTTTGGGTTGAAGACACGTCTGAAGTATTGGAATTTGCGTATCTAGTGATATTTATCGTGACACACACACACACACACGCGCTAGCTCACTTAGCTTAGAATGGTGTCTAGCGATCACTCGTTGGTCATTTTTCCAACCCAATGCCTTGGGATACATAATTGGTAGCCTTCAACTTGCAGATTTAGATCACTGCTAACCTGGTCAAAACAAGGAGAAAAAACATGTAACTGACCTATGAGGTGGTGCCCCATACTTTATAAGTAGATTAGCTGTTGGGGTTATGGTGAATATATATATATATATATATTACACATATATAAATATACACAGTATATACATACTCGGTTCACAACCAAACTATGGGGCACCACCTGGGCACAGCACATGGGCACACGGATGAGTTGGAGCCGAAGGTTTTCCACCAATCCATGGATCGTTCACCAGTCTGACTCTGGGTATCACCTTTACTGATCTTTACTGTACTTTGGAAACATAAAAAGAAAGGTACGCTTGTAAAAAACTGATACTGGGTACTTTGGAAGGTTGCCTATCTCCACATATCAGTAGCCAAACACTGGTAAAAACCTCTGGAAATATCTGGGGTTTATTTGGGATATCTGGCTGAATTCAAATGATTCACCCACCTGAAACGACGTAATTTGGGGATGTTGGGAGGTCTCTATGGTTCGTTCGCGTATATGAACTACCTGATGTGCGTAGGATTGCGTGGGTATACACAGTTGGAGAAATGGCAAAATTTGTGTGAAAACTAGTCGAACGCATCTACAGTAATTGTCATGTTGGAACTGCGCGATGACCCTCAGATCCCACCCTCTCAACTCCCGAAAGGTGCCGGTGCCGCGCAGGGTGTGGCGGATGTCGTTGGCCAAATCGCCGGAACTGCACAACCCAGCAGCCTTTGCAGCTCCAAAGGCTGCAACAAGGTGCTCCTCTGACACGGCAAGCCTCCTCCACCACTTTTGATATCCCAACAAATTTTGATACAATGACCACGTCAAGCTTCACCTCAGGGCTGCAACTACCTTATGGCTGTGACCAATTGAGATTGGAACATCCCTACAACGGAATCCCTCGAATGGAATATGATAATACCCAATATCCCCAAGGTCACAATATACCCTCTGGTAAACTAACATAACTATGGAAAATCACCATGTTTGATGGGAAAATCCACTATAAATGTCCATTTTCAATAGCTATGTTAAATTACCAGAGGGTAAATTCTACAATCAACCAACCATCTGATACCAATATCCCTAAAGTTGCAGGGTAAAAAACTGAACAACCTATAATTGATGCTTCAGTCCTGAGCTATACATTTATATTATTTTAAACCCCCAATGTTGTTGATGATTAAAAGCATTTATAAACCAATATATAATGTGGGTAAAACAATAATACACCATCCCCCAAATCACCATAAATAGGTGGTATAAACACTTCCCAAATGGGTGGTTTTTGATTGTTTTACCCACATTAAACATTTTAAGGACTGTTTAATCACCAAGAAATAACCACCCCACAGATGTAGCATCGTCCAAGCGTCCACATAGGCGCCCCACACAGAGATCACCGCGGTATGCGCCACTTGCTCGTCACCTGGCATGTTAAGGTTGGATGATGTAAACAGAAAATCTCTGGACAAAATGTATATATCTATACTTATTGTCCATATCAATACATCGAAAAGAAACATATTTCATCATATTTCAATTGTTTTGCATGTATATTAATATATATATATACAGATACACCATTTTCAACAAACTGAGTGGAAGAACTTGAAGACATGGCCACGTCACTCCATGGCTCACCATTTTCGTCCTTCGAGTTGCTGAAGCGGCGAAGTGCCGCCTTTGTTGCGCGGCAGGTTGCTGGAGTCATGGCGAACGTTGGCAAGGCGAAACATGTGGAACGTTGGCTGGAACGTATAAATAAACTTACATAGTCATTACCCATAGGATCCATGTATGCTATACATGGTAACATTTACCATCAATATACCCCCAATGTTAGCATATATACCATACATGGATCCTATGGGTTATTATAGATTTCTCAAAATACAGCTAAGATGTGGTGTGCACATAAATAAACAAATAAATAAATCAATACATAGATATATATATATATATAGTACGTGTAAACGAGAATGACTCATATGGAAAAACATAGATACCCTCCGGAGAAATTAAACATGGTTTGCTGGAAAACCCACTATTAACATCAATGGCTTTACCAGCTAGAAAACTCCATTTAGTTCGGGGATTTTCCACTGCCAACGTTTGACTACCGGAGAGCATTATGTTTGCAAACACATACACATGTAATACACAAAAATACATCAATACCCTCTGTTTGGCCGCAGTTCGCATGTCTCCTTGTACGCAATTTGCGAACTTTGATCACATAATTATTGACAATGTATATATATATATATATATATTTATTTATACAATATAGCAAACCAGAAAAAAGATGAGAAACACCACTCAATCACCGTTTTAGTAGGAGTTGTTTTGTTTACTTTCTTTTGGGGTTGCAATATACGCATACAATGTAGTATCTGTAAATCTTCAAAGGGGATTGTATTTTTTGAAGAATCATCTAGACTGGTGGTTGGCTGATTGATCAAATCAATGGGGTGTAAGAAAATCATAGAAAAATGGACGAGCGCGCACTGATAACAGAGCCATGAGAACCCTAGGATTATTGGTGAGTTCTGCCAAGTTGGATAATTTCCATCATGATGTTGATGGTACTTGTCAAGTACTTAAATATATACACATATAATGTATGTATGCAAAACATAACAAACAAATATGTAATGTATAAGTATATATAGCCACACTATCAGGATGTATGTATATATACAGTATATATATACACATACACACGTGCTGGTATGGCATGGGGCATGGATCAAAACTATGGTACTCAGGTGAACAATGACCTAGTGACCCAGTGAGCAAGTGGATGTTCATCTTTTCATTCCAATTGTCCGACAGGTATTGACCCACTTCCATCCTCATACCCATCCATCTATGCATGGTGAAAGCGAATTATCATCGAAAACATAGGTTTGGCAAAACATGTTCATCCAAGTCCCTAAGAATGTGTTTGGCCTTCTCAGCTTTGTTCAGACAAGAGTATTCTTGAGCGGGGTTTATTACTCAGATATCAACATGACAATTTGTATCTCTAAAAACGTACATCAAATTGTTGATATCTGATTATCTGATTACCATCTGGTTATTTAACATAGCCATGGAAGGATCCACCATGCTATTAATAGCTAAACCATCTATTTCTATGAGCCATCTATACCATATGGCTATGTTAGTCATAACCAGAGGCTAATTGATCTCAAATCTCCATCGATTCGCGCTGGATCCAAGGTACATACTGAGGTTTCTCGATGTCACCGCTGGCTTTCAGCTTCTCCTCAAACAATTCTACCGAGCTGGGTGACTTTGGATATGTTGGGCGTCCACCCAGTTTTTCAAGATGGTTGTTTTTAGTGGAAACTGTAGTAGTTTTCAGTGTTTCCAAAGCAGCAGTGAAATATATTCAAATTGTAGTGCCAAACAAATTCTCATACTTAGCAAATAGATAACAAATACATAATACATACATACCCACCATAAATGACCAATGATTCCGGTAGTTGTCGCTGGGAGATCATCAGCCATGCTTCAGCGCAAAACACCCCGCAAGCCAAACCCACATCTTGGCCCAGTGGCTAGCAACGTTCCACCTGTGTATGTTCCCCATCAACTATCACATTACATATTTTCACGATATTTTATATATTGCAATATAACCCTAAATCTTCTTGGTGGTTCGTATCCGGCTTTATGTAGTTTAAAAATCCGTCTATACAACGTATGCAATAGAACGAACTATCCAAAAGAACCATCCATTTACATACTGTAAACTGTACTCATCTACTCATACATGTCTTACTTAAATTCCCACAGGTCAAGCCACGACATAAGGGGGTATGGCCATCATTGAGCATTTTTGTTCCTGCTGGTTTGGCATGTCATATAGCAAACCTTTTGCATGTCACCATACATCTGTGACCCCCTATACATCCATATCCTAGTAATGTTTAAAAACTCGCCATTCTATTTCTGGCTCCAAGCATCCAAGCGCTCTTTCAGCATCTGCACCAATTGATCCTTGGCCTTGAAACCTCTGCCGAAAGCTGTGAACCTCGCCGCGAAAGATGTACCGCAGCTGGTGGTCCACCAAACCAAAGGTTTCAATACTAAAAAGGTCGAATGACTTGGATGATTTGGTACCACCATTTTAGGACACCTCCAAATATAACCACACAAGTGAAACTGGAACGCCCCAGCACTTAAAATCTGCCAGTTGCACTGCAAAATCCAACTTGGATTCGTCCATGCATCATTCTACAGATGGGGTTCAAAGGAAACCTGTGGCAACTTGACCTGGCCCCAAGAAAATGCTGGGCATCATCTACAGTTCGTTTCCCATCTCTTGGTGTCCTATTTTTTCAATGTTAATATCGTATCTATGCTTTCTGGGATATGCCCCCTGTTTGGGAAAAATGGAACATATTTTTTTTGGTTATGCAATGTTTTGGGATAAGTCCATCATCTTTTTTGCTATCCCATCATTTCCAGTGACAAAATCCTGACTTTGTGGGTTATGACCCCCAAATTTGCGGCGATCTTTGGTAATCCCAGGACTTTGTGGACAACACCCACCTGAAATTCTCATGTCAGAAGCTTGGGAACAACAACTATTTGGTGGTGGCTGAATGATGGGCTGAATGTCGAATAAAGGAAACTGAGAAATGTAGTTTATCTGTTCTTCAGTTCCGTTGTTAAACCGGTGATATGCTTTCGAAATAGCACACACATATATATATATAATATGCTAACCCCCCCAAGACCTACTTTTTTTGGGCTCACATGTGTCAGATAGTTGCAGTTTTCCTTCCAGACAAAGTATGACTTCGTTCAAGAAACAGCACCCCTACAAAATATAGAGTATTCCTCTAAACATGCAGTGTTTTCTTTCTGAAGAAGTGCAGTCTTCCTTTCAAACAAATATTAAGCCTTCCTTCAATCATACAGCATTTCTTTCAAAACACCAGATTATAACATTTTGGATATGTCTGTGTTTTTGATGCAACAGAGTAATAATAATATCTTGGTCAGCAATTTTTAATCTACAGTGAATATAGCTTCATTATAGATTCCATATACTTTAATATACCAGTAAATTGACCATAAAGATATATTTAATAAACCTTTAGTAAACCTTTGGCATACCTACAATATCCCCTTTTAAATACCATCAAAAAAAACTTTAATATACAATTCAATATATCTGTAACATTCCACTGGATAACGATGAAGCTACCTTTAATGTACAATTTAATTGGCCTTGAAAATGCCTTTAGTATACGTAAAATATACCTTCAATGCATAAAGCTTCACGATACCATTTAATCTACCTTAGATATACCATGCTATTGGCCATGAAAACATCTTTAAGACACCTTTAGGATACCTCTCTACCTCTAGCATACCTTGTATTTTCCATCTAATTTGTCTTTGATAAATCTTTAATGTGCCATGTATCCTTAGCTTACCATTTAAGAATCGTTAATATTTCATTTGATATAATTAATTAATACTATTAAACATGTCGTTTACTACACCTTTAGTATACCTTGAAGGTATATACCTTCCATATGCCATTTAATGGACTTTGAACATACCACTATGCCTCTAAAATACCGGTTGCTTACCATTTAGTTTGCCTTTCATAGACGTTTAATATACAATCTATACCTATAGTTTACCATGTTAGAATCATTAATATTCCATTTGATATACCATTACTATATGATTTAATATGGTTTTAGCATACCATTTTATATACCATGAGTCTACCTCTAATATACCTTTAGTATACCATCAAATCCACCTCTAATATACCAATTAGTATACCTGTAGTATACCTGTAATATTCCAGTCTGGCCATGAATCTATATAATATATATATATATATATCTGTAGTATATTTTTAAAATACCTTGTGTTTTCATTAAAAATGTCGCTTACTACACCTTTACTATTCCTTGATGGTATATACCGTATTAATTATATACCTTTAATATACCATTTAATTGACCTTGAACATACCACTATACCTCTAACATACCTTTTATTTAGTCAAGGCCTGGATTCAAGAAGTTTCCCCAGCAAAATTTGCAAACGTTTGCAAATTTTTGGGATTCCAGGTTCAAGATTCAAGATTTTGAGGAAAAATTCTTGAATCCAAGCCCTGACTGGCATCCAGAACCCCAAGATCTAAGGGCTTGGGTTCAAGAACTTTTCCTCAAAATCTTGAATCTTGAATCTGGAATCCCAAAACATTGAAAATATTTTCAATTTTTTGGGATTCAAGGTTCAAGATTTAAGATAATTTCTGGGGGTTCAATCTGTGTGTGTGTGTGCACGTGAGTGTTTACACGGTTATTGGAATTCTATTATATTTATATATATATATGGCACTCCCCACAAGTCAACCAAAACATGACCCAAAACTGCAACCAAACATATAAGCTCAAAATGTGCATAATTTACTGCAAATACCAGTAAAAACCACAAAAAGGTAGGTCTTGGGGGGGGTACATATTATATATATATATATATCCGCCGACCCCTGCCGCCAGCAGGGGGAGCGCGTCAGAGGAGGCCTTACTCGCGGCGAAGAGAGAAAATTGGACAAGCACGGCCGCCCGCAGGTGTTTGAGGCCTACGACAGGGTCCTTGGACCCGAGCTGACGGCAGGAAAAAGCAAGGTTTGAAGCTAGTTTCTATAGGCAGTTCAGAAAGCAACGTTTGGTACTATGGGCCTGCGACAAAGTCCTTGGACCCGAGCTAAAAGCAAGGTTTGAAGCTGGGCCTGCGACAGGGTCCTTGGACCCGAGCTGACGGCAGGAAAAAGCAAGGTTTGAAGCTAGTTTCTGGGCAGTTCAGAAAGCAACGTTTGGCACTATGGGCTGCCGGCCGCGGGCCCGATCCGTCCTTCAGTGCCATGGTGTTTTGCCGTTTCGGAAGCGCCTGCTAGAACTTCGCTGTGGAGCTGTTTTGGGAGCATGGGAGCTGCACTTTGGAGCTGGTTTCTTGTAAAAGCAATTGCAAGGTTTGAAGCTAGTTTCTAGGCAGTTCAGAAAGCACCGTTTGGCACTATGGGCCTGCGACAAGGTCCTTGGACCCGAGCTAAAAGCAAGGTTTGAAGCTGGGCCTGCGACAGGGTCCTTGGACCCGAGCTGACGGCAGGAAAAAGCAAGGTTTGAAGCTAGTTTCTAGGCAGTTCAGAAAGCAACGTTTGGCACTATAGGCTGCCGGCCGCGGGCCCGATCCGTCCTTCAGTGCCATGGTGTTTTGCCGTTTCGGAAGCGCCTGCTGTGGAGCTGTTTTGGCAGCATGGGAGCTGCACTTTGGAGCTGGTTTCTTCTCGGTTCAGAAGGCAACGACAGGGTCCTTGGACCCGAGCCGGCGGCAGGAAAAAGCAAGGTTTGAAGGTAGTTTCTAGTTCAGAAAGCAACGTTTGGCACTATTGTTTTGCCGTTTCGGAAGCGCCTGCTACAACTTCGCTGTGGAGCTGTTTTGGAGCATGGGAGCTGCACTTTGGAGCTGGTTTCTTGTCGGTTCAGAAGGCAACGACAGGGTCCTTGGACCCGAGCTGACGGCAGGAAAAAGCAAGGTTTGAAGCTAGTTTCTGGGCAGTTCAGAAAGCAACGTTTGGCGCTATGGGCTGCCGGCCGCGGGCCCGATCCGTCCTTCAGTGCCATGGTGTTTTGCCGTTTCGGAAGCGCCTGCTAGAACTTCGCTGTGGAGCTGTTTTGGGAGCATGGGAGCTGCACTTTGGGTTTCTTGTCGGTTCAGAAGGCAACGACAGGGTCCTTGGACCCGAGATGACCCGAGCTGACGGCAGGAAAAAGCAAGGTTTGAAGCTAGTTTTTATAAAAAGTTCAGAAAGCAACGTTTGGCACTATGGGCTGCCGGCCGCGGGCCCGATCCGTCCTTCAGTGCCATGGTGTTCTGCCGTCCGCACCTCATGCAGAAATGCCTTTCCACATAGGTGACACCGCAACACACTCCTCGGGCACAACGGCGCCACAGAATATGCCAAACTTGGAAAACGTAAACCTGTCTGCACTATAAACCTGTCTGCACTACCACACACTTCCCCCCCGCCTCCCAAAACTGCATACCACCTTGGTAAAACCCACTTCTTCTCACCCAGTCGCTGACTGCACTTTCTGTTGCGGCCCGACGGATGATCGGAGCCAGTCGCCCATCACCCACCATCCGTGGCCACACACTTGCGGCAGCCTCACGCAGCGACTTATCGTCGCGCCGCTTGCGCGCGCTCTTCTTGCCTGGGTCGGGTTTGCTCTGTCACCTCTTGCATTACACAGCACACCCTGCCGCACTCTTGATCCCGACCTACAAACTGCGCCAGGGCCGTGCACCCATGCTTTCCCCTAACACCGAACACATGGATGCCCTCTGCGCCTCTAACTGCACAACTAGACACGGATACGTCCAAAAATCTGACGATGATCGCACAGCTGATGGTGACATTGCTGGTAGTTCAAATCCGGCAAAACATCTTGCGCTGCTCCCAAAAGCTCCTGTGTCCTTCGAACCTAGGTGTGCCCCTTTCTGCAACATGTCTGTGCTCTGCTCTGAAAATGTTGCGTAGAGAACCACCACAACTGACACCGGTGCAACCGAGTAGCTGCAGCTTCCTTGAACTTGTCCTGCGCCCATGTATAGCAGGCCAGCTTCCCCAAGGCCATCTGCGCATACGACCCAATTGCTGTGTCCTCAGCCATGTAGTACTTGGAGGCTCGGGGGTGGTTATAAGCACATATAGGGGACATACTAGGTACATACGGCACTTACTATTTGGATACAGCGCTTGCAGTATGTCACTTTGTGGACTTACTGGGACAGCACTTAGCGCACTTACGTAAGTGGCTTACAGCACTTACCTAAGTCCGCGAGCGCTTTTGTATTTCCGCAAAACTCGATTTGGATTTTTGTGTTTCCACGAAAACTTGCAACGGAATTTTGTGTTTCCACCAAAACACCATTCAGAATTTTTGTGTTTCCACCAAATCTGAAACGGGATTTTGTGTTTCCGCAAATTTTTGTAAGTGCACTTAGCCTAGATACGTAAGTAGCGTAAATCCTTTACAGGACTTAGGCCACTTAGGGCTTAAGCTGCCTATCTCACTTAGCCCACATAGGCTAAGTGGTTAGCCAAGTGCCATAAGTCGCGTAATCATTTATGGAACATAGTATATAGTTAGCCAAAAACTGTAACTACTTACGTAAGTGACTTAGAGACAGCACCCCGCTTAGCACCACTTATAAGGTAACTTAGCACCACTTATAAGGTAGGTTACAGCACTTAGTAAGTAGGTTATATAAGTGCTCTAACCTTGCTATGTACTTATAACCGCCCCCGGCCCTCCAAGTAGGCACTGCCGAAATGAACGCCAACGTCATGTGCCACCGTGGCCCGAAACCTTGGCAATACATCCAGCAATGAGACCATCAGTCTCCATCCTCGTGTCCTGACCCCCCTACCATCTTTCTCTTGCTCGGTGTCCCTCCCTTACGTCTCAGCACCTAGAGCCCAAGTCACACACAATTCTCCCAAGATCCTACCCATGACACTTCACTTCACATCACCCGCATACTGCCACGGAGCAAAGCTTGGCCAAGACCAATCTGCTCCAGCCGGGCCACCGTCTCGCCTCTCACCCTCGGAAGAAATGTGGTACTTCTGTTCACAAGTTCCCCTACCTGCTTCACCTTCAGTCACTTGGCCTTCTTTTTGTCAGCACGACCTAAGCCTGTCATGAGCTGCCTGGTCCATACATTCCCTGCCCCTTACTGCAGCCTCGGTGCAATACCTTGGTCTGTCGCAGCTTCTGCATTAGCCGCCGCAGCCACTGGACAGCCTTGCCACGCCATTTGCTCCCCTCTTTGGTGTCCTGCTTCTTCACCACTTTCTTCTGCCGCGCCTTGGCATGCGATGTCACACGCACACATTGCACACTGACCCCTCGCCCCTTGCTGCTGCTTTGGCCAACAACATGGCACGTGGCCGCAGCCAATCAATCATGCTACGTCTCAAACTGTGATCCATATTGGCATACGATCACCCAGCATGGCCACACACATCCTCGCCCCCCCTCACACACTTCCCAACACAATAACGTCAATCCTTTCCATTTTCCATGCCACACTGCAGATCGCACAGCACTGGCAACTCCACAACTTGTGCAAACTCCACCAAGCACAATGCATACAGGCACTCCCTGCAACAGAGCCACAGCTGATACGGATGGTTCGAGCGGAGCAGTGGCTCAACCAAGTAATCCAGGTCGGCATGGTACAACCGCTGCCTCACGCATGGCACCCCACGATCATGGACACAACAAACCGACACACTCATCTACCGGCGACCCTGTACTGTCTGCTTGTATAGAAGTGTCAAACTGGCCAAGCTCACGCCATCCCCGGTACCCCCCTATAATGCAACCAAGGCAGCAGCCCAGCGATCTTCGCTCTGCGACCAGCATCACCATACAGCCGTCTGCCCAAGATAACCAGTGCCTGAGCACGGGAACACTGCCTCGGGGGGACGTCCTTGTCCTTTCCAATCCGGACGGACGACCTCAAGCCTTGCTTACACACAGAACCAAGATACACCGGCCCAGACATCGCAAAATGTCACCAAGTTCTTCGCCACAGCCACCAACTTCTGACCTTATACTACCCCATCCCCGCCCCAGGCAAATGCCTCAATGGTAACCATGCCCCACCCACAGTTCAAACACGCCTAGTCTGCTGCACATGTCCGTCTCCTTAACCATCTACTAAACCCCACTGGCAATGAACTTTCCCAAACAAGACCCAGAGGTGATCATGTCCAATGATGCCCTTGGATTACAATGAGCCACTAACCTCAACACATGAATCACCAATCTCAATTGCTCCCCAAGATTGCACCACCAAATGGCACTACCCCGCTCGAGTCGGCGAGTCACACTTGCGGCAGAGCCTGTGGACTTCCGCGCGGCCCAGCTCAACCAGCTGCGCAAAAAGCAGCACTTGCAACCTGCAGCTGCTCCGCCAACCACCCCTGCCCAATTGCTGTCTTCACTGCACTCTGACACACCATCATCACCTCCAACTCCCCTGGAATTCTTCTCTCTAGCTCGTTACCCCCCATACAAAAGGCACCCCTGCACATCTTACCCTGCCCTGCTGTCCAGGCACAGCACCCCCGAGACAGGAGTCGATGATCCGCCCACGCCAGCGCCACATGAAATGCAGTACCGCGGCATGTCAACGGCAGGATTTTCTGTCCGCCCTCAATTGATGTGTCCTGACTTTGTTCACTCTTGCTTGTTTCAAACCCTTTGTGAGAACCAATGTCATATAGGCCAAAATTTCAAACTTGTTCCTCTTTTACCACCAGTTCCCAGAGTTTTGTGGACCACTGAGGCTGCAAAAGTTCGTCTCACTGGGAAACAGAATTGAAACCCCCGGAGTATGTGCCGTCACTAAGCCAGAAACGCGTGGTGAAGTCACACAAAAACACAGTAGCTGGTGTGGAATGGAATCGACAAGAAACTCGGCAGATTGCCTCCGCATCAGACTGGAGGGAAAAACAACAGTTTCAAAACATCTTGCTACATAACAGACATGCTACCAAAATAAACAAACATGTAATCTCTCTCGAACGGGTGAACTCCACGTTCGTTTGTTCCATTTGTCAACGTAGCAATGTCAATCTAAGCAAACTCCTTCTGCAGTTCCACATGCTACACAATCATCCACTGATCCCTTCATCGATCAGTTCCTAGAATTGTTCAAATATATGCGATGATAAAATGTGATGTTGAATGTACACAGAGGCAGGCATGACCCTCCAGTGTCCAGGGGTCGGCAGCAGAGGGCGTAGCCCTTTAATAATATGTATATATATATATATAGATATAATATAATTATATATATATGTATAATTGTATGTATATATATATATATATGGGTATGAGTCAAAATTGGGTAGCCCAATACTTGAACGGCTAATAATAAAAATAAACTAATTATCTAAAATCTGTGGTTCCCTGGGTCTAATTTGTCCCATTCCAATTTGGGCAACTTGGTCAAACGACGTGTAGAGCGCTGATTGGGCTCGGGCTTCGCCCCGTCAGGGCATGATCACAGCTGAATCTCTTCATTGCGGTCCCCAAATCCATCACTCATCATCATACTATGGCTTGTGAATGAGTGCATCTTAAGCAAGCAAACGTTCAACCATAATTCATCAACCAATTCAATGGTTCAAATACATTGCAATTGTCAAGTGGAAGTGATGTTATATCCTTGGTTCATACAGCGGGATAAGCAAGGTTTTCATCCAGCAACAAAAACTGGGGTGAACTAACCTACTTACGATTTGCGGGATGAACCACCAAGTAGTAGATCATCCAATTTCTTAATCAAATCGGCTATATCCACTAAATATCCTATAAATATCCACTAATTGATGGTTTCACCCCCCCTGAAAAATATGAGTTCGTCAGATTGGATCATCATCCCAACTATTGGGGAAGGCATAAAAGTCGTGTTCCAAATCACCAACCAGCCCATTCTGTGCCCTTATACCCATCACAAACATCGCCTCCCCCGCTCTATTGATCAACCCACCAGGGGGTGCCAACTGCACGGCCAAGGATCGGCCAAGGAGCGGCAATTTAAAGGGCAAGAGGGCGTACAAGCCTTCGTTGTATTGGTACAACCTGCGGCAAAGGAAACAACCGGCGTTTTTTCTACCTGAAGTTGGAGTTATTCTCGAGCTTGATTGAATTTCACACATATACTACATATACATCTAAGGTTAGAGACAACAGGCAACTTTGGCGGAACTTTCAGTTAATCAAAGCCACTAGTCAGCCTGAAAATTGAGAAGGGGTACACAAGTCACTTCTGTTTTGCTTTTCCCGACCTCGTTTTGATGAATGCACTTTTTTCCAAGGCCGAATTTGGTGATCATCTTTTCTACGTGCTTTCTTGTGACTGAAATAGCTCGTTTATTCAGGCAGATCAACCATGTTTAGCACATAAATCTGGGATTACAACGGAACGCATTTCCACATGTTTCCACTTTCTCGGACCAACAGGTCCGAGAAAGGATTGATCCTATGGCTGGAGGCTACCCACTGGCATTTGCAAGACGTCTATTCACACACGTCGTTATAATTCTGGCAAATACACTCAGTTTCCCACTTGAATGTGCATCACCGGTAGAAAGTACGATTTTACTACCACCCTATAACCCACAAATAATCGGGAATGTTCCACATATAGCCAGAATGTATTGCTACTATACACTACAGTATATATTCATTTAAATCACATATCAAGATGACATCCCCACATTCTTTGTGTTTCAATTGTTGCTTTTGCTGGTTAACTCCCATATATTGAGGTGCCTCCGAGTGATGTTTCTCGGTTTAATGTTCACCCCATCAACTATATCTACTATAAATCCAATCGTTAACCTGAACAAAATCAACTGAGCGTTTCGGGTTAACAAACTAATTAAGGCAACACCTTGTAACTGGGTTAATCAACACTGACGCCTGTAAAATCTCTGTTTTTCGGTGATTGAATCCTTTTTGTTTGGTGGGAAGCCACGGTCAACACGTGGTGCTTTGCGGTCATCCCACAGTGAGTATCCGAGCAGAGTGGATATATATATATATATAGAGATCCTGATAAAAATGGGTTACCATCCCAGAGGAACTGGGTATATCATCCAATTTCTGACGCGAAGGTATACCATAGTTGGTGATATTTCCCATCACCAACATATTCCCATGTATATCCATGTATCATGTATATATCTCCTCCGTATTTGCAATGGTTGGATCCAACGAACTTGACCATGGGACCCTGGGACATACGAACGGAAGTGCAGAAAGTACCATGGCTCTGCCCATAAAAGTAAGCCTCAAAAGTCACCCCTACATGGCTGGTATGATATCCTTATGTGAAACATGGGGAACTCCACCGCTGTCAGCCACGGTACCACTTTAAGGCTTCGTCCCCAAAAGGCTCACCGGCAAAGAGTTCGGAGAAGAGTTTCACACTCCAGTCCTGGACGCCCAATTTTTTTTGCGGGTGGATCTAAGCATCAAATAGTATCCATTAATGGGATAGTATCCATTATATAATGGGATATATTCATGGGATATATCAATAATCAATTGATTAATAATCTTTGATATTATATCCCATTGGTTGGTGGTTGAGCCCTACCCCTCTGAACAATATGACTTCGTCAGTTGGGATGATGACATTCCCAACTGAATGGAAAAATAAAATTCATGTTGCAAACCACCAAACAGTATATGAAGAATTCGGGGTTTCAACATGATCTAGACAGCAAAACTGGAAGCTTTAAATGATTGAACCAGGAAAACATGAGATTTAGCCGATTTAGCCAATATAAATAAACATGTGAGCTGGTCGAACACGAGTTCCAAAGAGCTTGCAAAAACACGGAACCTCCTTGGATGATTAGTTTCATTATCCTCATAGAGAAAATCACAGTCATCAATGTTCCTAAACCACCGAGGCAAACTACGCAGGATAGACATGGAAAATCCACAACTTGCAGGATACTTTCTTTGGGAAACCATGGGTCCCCCAGGTCTCCCATATCCTTCCATTTTGCTTACAGGGTAACCATTGCTGGGTAGCTGCCCAGCAATACTGATATCTCATGAGAAGTGGCGCCCGGCACCAATCCCAGGTGGGCTGCCCATTCTCGGTGGATTGCAGTCTTCCCCACTAAATCAAGATCAGAATAGCCCAACAAAGAGCCACTATCTGATTTAAATCCTCATACTTCAAAGCTAAATTGCATGGTATTCCTTGTTTTCCGTGATGAAATGACCACCAACCAAAGTTGTGAACCAAGCTATCCTCATTTTGGAAGCTTTACTACCAGCCATGGTTGGGAAACTCAGTTCATAGCTCCATGGCTCCTCATCTTGGCTTCACAGCTCTGAAAAAGCCTGAATTATTCTCCATTCTGCCAGTTAATGACATCTGTATTACTGGAGTATATCATGGTATATCATTTATTGTCCGGGCAAATCATTAAAAATCACTATCCTGAATGGTTTGGCTATATTGAGATAATTCCCATTACTACCCATGATTCCAGTGAGTTCACAGTGAGGTCAATCTCATTTACCCAGATTTCAAAAAAAAACTGAGCCGAGTTATTCCTATTTCATGTGGGTTTACCAACTGAAGATGCCTGGGTCTCGCACATCCAAGTTCACCAATGGATATTCTTTGGTTTGTCCCAAAAATAGGGTGCCTATTTTAAATCCACTGACTCAGCATCAATTTCATCAAAACAAATGCGATTTTTGGGCTCACCACCCCACATATTTTCAGACACACAACAACATGTCATCTTCCCATGCCCAAGTCATTTTCCATTAGGCCTCCATTTATAAAATAAAACACAATATTTATAGAGGGTTTTCCCATAAAGCCGATATAAACATCCAATTACAGAGGGTACCCCCACTTTTATTTCATATCCAAGTCATAGAAACGTTTCCCATACATCAACCTCCATTTATACATGATTTTCCCATTTAAACTATTCACATAGTCCCTCTTTTTTGGGGGTCCCTGGGGTCCCCTCCACCATGGATCAGCCTTCAACTCCTTGGCGACTCTCATGGTCTTTTGCTTCGCAACCTTTTCCACCAGCTCCAAGCACCTTCGCCTCGGGTCAACGACGTCAACGACCCGCGGAGAAGGCGATGGTTTTTTTCCTTTTTGCGGAGGAATCGTTGCCATGAATCAACTATGGTTTATGGTAGATATAACTATAATTAATGGATGTTTTCATGGGGTTTATAAACCAACTTATGTTTTGTTGTTCAATTGATGTGGGGAAAACAATCATAAACCACCCATGACTGGGACTGGGAATGGTACGTAAGTTTATACCACCTATATATAAAAATCGTGAAATTGGGAATGGTTTATTATTGTTTTACCCACATTCCTCGGAATATTCAGATAGCAATCGTATAAAAGACATCATTCAGATATATTATATATTCAGATAGTATTCTCATATATGTAGATCTGGTGGATCATTACCATAATTCGGTGATTGGGGAAAATCATTTCCCAACGACTCACGAGAAATCAATAAAAACCCATTAGATCGGGTTCGAAAACCACCACAAGATCCCCCTCATGACAGTGTGAGGATTCTGCTTAGATTTACCTCCCCAAATCAAATGCACTTCCAGGTTTCGTATGGCTAACCGTTAGAGTTACCCAGCATCAAACAACTAATAGGTTTTATCCTGTCTTAGCAGCCTATAACATGGTCGTGTCTAAAGATGGGTATACCGGTAGGACTCACACAGGCAACATAAATGAGAAAACTGTTGATTAACCAAATTGGGACCTTACTTTCGAACATGCAGCCAGACATCTGCTGTTTGCCAGATATGTTTCATAGATGATAATAATCCCACAAAGATAAAAGAGTAAAATCATAATTTTTAAAGTGGGATTTTACTTTCTTTTTATCTTTTTGGTGGGTTACTAAGTGCTGTACCCCCCCAAAAAAATAGACAAGTGGTTTACCCATATCTTGCTAAGATCTTCTCTCTCTACAAGGTGGTGCCCCATACTTAGCTAAGTTGGTTTGTAACTCCACTAAGTAGGGCTTATGGTAGATATTTCTACAGTTACTATGGTCTGGGGCGGCACCACCTTGTACCTTTGGTCATGGAGGTTAGGGAAATCTCCAGCTTTTCGGATGCGAAGTTACTGAATGATGGGCAGAAAGGCCTGGAAAGCTTCTTCACCTTGTGCCGCCGCACTTTGGCTGCAAGTTACTTAGTGCTTCAGCCCACTTAGTAAATAGATTAACGTAATAAAACCCGTAATAGACCTACCATTTGGGGATGGTTTATAGAACCCATCAATGGTGCTTTTGGGGGTGGCTTATTGGGTTTAAGCCCAGTTAGAAGTGGGGCAAGCAGGGGTTGTGTCCACTTACAACTGGGGGTATGACCCATTAACCAGAGCAAGCCGCCAAGTAAACTTCAATCAATCTTCGTTGTTTCTGTTGACTTGGTGATTGAATGTTAAAATCCATGTGTGTACATGATTTCCATTTTTACTGTAGTCTTGGTTTCCAAACTTTATCACAATCACGCCCAAGGGTCAACAAATCATTGAAAATGGACCATTTATAGACGATAAACATAATGTGATTTCCCACGATTACCCACAGCTACGTTGAATGACCAAATGGCAACTTGCTTTGTGAGGCCCAATGCGAACTGTAGAACCGAAAGGGGTAATGATTGGGTAGCTGACGGCATGCTGACTCATATTTCTTGGAAGTCGTAGTGAGTCATGCTGCTTCCCACCAAGACCCATGTAGTTGGATTTTTGAAAACGCATAAATGGTACTTTTCACCATTGTCTACATGCCCTTCTATATGGAGGTTTCAACCGGAGCACCCCAAAATCATGGGATCGTCCTTTGATCGTCACGAAGGACGAGATGTAGCAGTGGTTGGGCCCCTCAAGGTGTGTTTTTTTCTGTTTTTTTCCATTCAACACGTTCTGGTGTCACCCATTGTTTACAAGTGATGTTACGGTATGTCCATTGTTTATAGACATATAATTATTATATATGGTTTTAATTTCACCCATCCAACTGTCTATCCATTGCAAACACCAGGAAACCTAGATATAATCTGACTCAGTTTTTTGTACCTTTTCGAGTGCCCCTGACTGCCCCAATCAGCAGGTTGCCTGTTTTTAAGCCAAGACGCACAAAGCGCCCTTGATCAAATTGCTTCGGGTGTTCATGTGCTTCGCACCCGCCTGACAGGATGCCCGCAACAAGCCACAGGTCTTACCGCGGTGAGAATTTATACATAGCCTACGTCTGGGTAAATGGATGTAAATGGTGATTTAATGGTGATTTAATGAGGTTCAAGCTATCACAATGGAGATATCCACCACCCACAGCCATGGAACCAGAAAATCCTGTGCATCTCTTTAGGTTCTCTCAACTTGGCCGAATTTTGTACGGCTCGGGGGCTTTTGGAAACGAAACTGCTTGAATGATCCAGCCTCACTATCCCATATTTTGCCGGGGAGTATCTGGCTGTGTCTTAGAATCAAGTAGACACCACCCCAAAATAACAGTTTCCGTTGGTCAACAAATCTGATTCCCCTGCTTTTGTTGGGAGCCGAAGCTGCCGCCTGATTCATAGTGCCATACTCAGTGTGCAGCTGTGAAAACGTGTCTGGCAATGCCTCACCAGTGTGAGTCTCGTGTCGATGTCTAGGCAACTGAGACGTTGTAAACATCTTAGAAAACAGAAAACACCATAACTTGGTCCATGTATGTCCATGTGAAATACCAAACCTGGGATGCAAATCTTTAATTTCTATCAATTCAGGCACCCACCACCAAGAGAACATATTCCAATTCTAATTTTGGTCAAAATAGAATGTTATATAGTATTTTCATAGCTGTGCTTATGCGCAACACAAAAGGGGATATCAACGGGACACCTGTCACATCGAAATGGGAAAAAAACATCGCTAACCTATCCTTGACCAGTTGGTTTACACACACGCACAAAAAAACGGAAGATGAAGCTGCCGCACCCCAGATGGCTGAGAATTGGGGACAGCTTAGTATTGTGAATCCAGCATTGCAAATAGCCAGGGTCCATGACCATGACATTCTTATGTATCTATTATGGTTTTTCAGCACTTGTAGACAAATACAATTTGTTGATACATTCATGAACCCCCTAAATATGGTAAACATAGGTGCGATTCATGGCTTTCGTTGTATCACATTCCCCCGTATTCCTGAAAATTCTTCCATCCTTGGGCGAACAAGGACAAGGAGTCGACCGACCTAAGAGAAAACATCCTTTGCCCCCAAAACCAACGGGTTGGTTGTGGAAGTTTGTATAAACCCAGGTCAATCAGTGCTAGGTTTTTTGGGATGTCACGGGACCACACAATGGGTGCTCAACATCCGGAGGTCGTTTCTATGGTATGAAACTGAAACCGCACCATGTTCGGGGGATACATTTGACGCAGTTGATACTAGTTGCTCACTTTGGTTTGCAACGGAATCTCATGTTTCCCAGCTGATCTTCATGAGATTTGAAATGGTCACTACAATCAAATGCAAGGCGTGTTTCAAGGATTATCAGGATTCCAGTGTTGCTCAAAAAACAATACTCCAAGATAAACGCCAAATCCTATGCAACTCCATGATACACACAATTGATTTCTGCATCATCTCGGAAGATTTTTCTTTTGGGGTTCCCATGTTTTTGTTTTTTCGGACACTGCTGGTGAAACAGCCTGACGCCCAAAAGGTGGTTCCATTCCGGCAATCCCAGGGGTTGATGTTCATAATTTCCCATTGAACTGTACTCAAACCACCAAAACCCAACAGGTAATCTACTTGTGTTGATCACAATAGCTACATGTATTTCAGGACTTGAGGTACCAACTTGCACTTCTCATGAAAAGTTGTTTTTCCTGCAGAAATATAATGTGTTTGCTTTGGAAAGCATGTTTAACCACCCCATCTCATCTCTCAGCGCTATCCAAATCTTTCCGCCCAGAAACGGATTTCGTGATCTCCTTCTCAGCTTTGATGAAATCTTCCACCAGGTCCTAAGGACGCCATACCGTGAAGTCACCGGGCCATGCGGTGTACACGGTTTTAGGCCCCTTAGACAGCTCAATTTATTCAGAATTTGGGGGCAGGGATTGTGGGGGATTGAACTACAAACATCACAACGGGGGGGGGGCTCACATTGTACATGTAATATACGAGAAGCATATAACTTCATGGTTTGATCCTGACCAAGATGTCAATTTTAAAAGGAAGTGTGGCAACAAACCCATCGATTGCTTTCTTCGACTGAGCCCCACCCTCTGAGATCTGACATGAATTCTGGCAATCTGACATTCTGTCTGGCATTGTAATTGGCAGATATTCTGAAATTCTATCTTGCATGATATTTGGCAGATATTCTGAAATTCTAATTGGCGCTCTATCTGACATTCTATCTGACATTCTATCACCTTATGGGTCTGCACACAACTCACATATCTATATGTAAAATCCACCATCTGATTCTGTAGATGAGAAAATCCCATGAAAACCCTGCCTTTCCAGCGGAATCCCCAGCCTTTCCCATCCTCCAAGCGTCGCCACCGACGATCACCGTCTTCCTCCCGAAGTAGTTGGTCTGAAAAATGGGCCCGTGAAGCCTGGAGGGCAGGGTGGAACATCCGACGTGTGAAAGCGTTGACATGGTAAACGCATGGGAATTTTTGATCGGATTTTATGGGATTTTCGATGATTTTCTTGGTTTTGCTGTTGCGCAATTTGTTGCACACCATGGATGAAAAACACAGCACTGGGAAAATGCATGAAATGCTGCAGATAGCAGTATCTGCAGATGCTGTAGTCAATAGGAAAATTGTCTTCTAGGGGCCACATTGTTGAAAGCTGCATGGTGGTTTTAGAGGGTGTACACGTGGACATGGGGGTACACTAGGCTTTAGGTGGTCTGGATTGGTCATCATTTGTGGCCATCTTTCCCGTCACGGCCAACACAGAACGCCTCACTTGCTCTGCAATGTACTCGTCTGGATCCTTGATATACCTCAGCCATGTCTGGAACCTTCATCATGGTTCAGTTCCCCCCTCACCATATCTCAAAGGATCTCAAAGGGGAATAAATCCTACACGAAGCATGAAAGCGATGTGCATCTGCCAATATGCAACACACATATAAACATACAAACATGATCAAACATGGAAACCGGCGTAGCGAACCGCCACTAATCGACCCACCTCATCCCTGTTTTTTTCAGGTTTTTTCCAAGAAACTTCAGCAAATCCATCATGGCATTTCCCAGTTTCCCCGGTGGCAGCGGCAGCTCCTTCACAGCCGCCCTGGCACCACACCTTCGGCGGCACCGCGCAGTGACCAGCGCCGTGACCACTGTGGAACCCGCCAGGTCTGCCCCCCGCCGGGCGCCGTGGCCGCTGCTGGCGGAAGCCCCGGGCCGGTAGGTCGGGGAGGCCAGGGAGGACTGGACCTGGGCCTGGGAGGGGAGGACGAACAACATGGCGGACATGGCGACAACTGGAAGTTGATGTGATGAAATTGGGAGATGCGAAGCATTGCGAAGCTGATGTGGGATGTGTTCTGGTTTCGAGGGATGATCTTGTGATATCTTCTGGCTTGAGGAACACTCTGAGTTTCACTTGTGACTTGTGACTTTAAATTCGGCCGGCTGTGAGCAATGGCCAGCGCAGGCTGGGTTCGCACCAAACGGTGGGCTTGAAATTGTGGCTATCGTGGCTATCTGAATCATTTTCTTACACAACAACTGGATATGCAAATAAAGCAGAAATAGATGATTCATATGTTTCCAATGTTCTTTCCCAGCAAACTTCCAAGGGTGGTCCGTGTTCCATCAAGGGCTTGAGCACGTTCTATTTTGACAAAAGACTGCCTGTAAATGACGGTGCCCAGAATAGATATGGTGAGGATGATAATCAATTTGTGTTGAACATAGTTGATCGTTTTCCAATGTTCTTTGCAGATATAAGATTGACACGGTGCTTCATGACCGAGTAACACGTTACAGAAATATCTAGCCAGCAACCTTTTTTTATGTCGACAAGATCTATAAGATTAAATCTGGAAATCCCACATTTAAACTACTGACATATTATACATATTCATGAAGTTAAAAATAAAAATAATAATAATAATAATAACAATAAGTGGATTATTATACAGATTATTTATGTGGATTCTATAATGATTACCATACATATTATACATATTCATGAAGTACTGTATATAATTAACCATTAAATCCATTAATCATCATTCCCTATGGATCCAGTCGTATCTTCTTAGGAAATGGGACTGGGGTATGATTTGGAGGGTTAAGTACCTTCTTAGACAGTGTTTGGATCCATAGGGATTAAATTTGCATAAATTTGCCAACATCAATAACTCCGCTTCCCAGGGTGTCAACAACCTGCCAGGACGTTCCCAGCCATCATCGATCGCAAAAAAACAACGAACTTTCTCACTGCGCTGCAACGCCGGCCAGCTCACTCGCCGCCTGGCTCTGGACCGGGGGGATCGTTTTTTTGGGTCACAGGTCAGAAGCACGTGAAATATCCCTTTTTTTTGAGACATATACTGTATATAGACATGAAATATAGACTATGTCTAGTTTGAATAGTGGGTTATTTATGGGTTATGTATGGGTTGTTTGTGGATTGGTGGGTTATAAACCCCATTACAATGCCTGGATGATGCACATCCAAGTGGGTTCTACTCCCATATTTGATCTTGGCATGGCTCATCAACTCCCTTCAACAAAAAAAACATACAAGGTGCCCCCACCCCCTAGTGATAATGACCCGCAATTAACTATGCTTTTATGAACCCTAGCTGTTGGAGTCATAAACATCATAAACCAATTTAGCTAACGAACTGGGGCACTATCTTGTAGGGTTTAGCTGGAGGAAGTTGACAAGACTCTCGGAAAGATGGCTGATATTACCTGGCACCAAAATGACTTGGATGATTCTGGAAGCTAGGAGTTGTGCTTAGTAACTTGATTTATTCTCAGTAAATTAGGATTAGAACTTCGAACTTAGTATACTTAGTACCGTTATAACTTAGCAACTTTTCCTTAGCAACTTCGGAGCTAGCCAGCACCAAACTGCAAATCGCAATGCGCACCGCTGCATAGACGTCGCGGGTGTTGTGCCACAGCCAGGCGCGAAACTGCCTGGAAGGGAGTGACTTGGTGTCCCAAGTTTGGATTAATTCTATACGTTCGAAAAAGATGAGGAAATCACTCAGCATTCACAGAAAAATTATCTTTGCTGTTTCAGAATTCAAGTTTTCTGAAGCGAGGCCACCGATTGTTTTCGGCAATGTGTTTGGTGTCCAGAAGGCCTGGATAGCGCAAAGCTGTAGACAGAAACAAAACAATCCCACGTTTGCAGTGGAAGCTTGGAAGGTCCTGTCAAAACTTTAGATTCTGTACAGAATATGATGCATTTGGTCTACACCGATTCAACATGTTTTACAGTAACCTGCGGCAATATAACAGCCCCCTATCTCAAAGGTCCATGCTAGCAATTCATCGTTTTTTTTTCAAAAACGTGTGTTTTCCTCACTTTCCAAGCGCGCACGCTTTAACACGAACCACTTTTACGTTTCATGTTATATTGGGCATTTGAAATTCCTGATCTTCCATGTCAACCTCAAAGCACACCAACATTTTCTAAAATTGATGATTTTTTCACATATCCTAAGACCCTCAACCCCAAGTGTTCTAGGAACATTTTTGACGCAGAACCCACCCTTTTACCAAATTGAACATGGAAGAAACATGTTTGCAAAAAAACAACATTTTGGGGTGTAGTTCCATTCTGGGTCAAATCCATATATCACATCATCATATTGTTAATTATTACAAGAACAATCCCCTTGAATTCTTATTGATATCCCATAAAGTCTTTACGTTTTCTGGTTAGACATTTTTTAACTACTCGAATTGGATTGGGTGAACCAGCAACGTTAGATTTGGTTTGTCTGAGAATGGGGTACTACCGAATCCACGGGTTGTTCAAAAAAACTGCCAAACAAAACTTGCCAAACAAAAAAAGAACCCACACAAGTGTCAAAACAGAAGTGTCAAACACGTGTCAAAACAAAAGTTACAACAAAAGTGTCAACAAAAAAGTGTTCAACAAGTGCTCAGGGTAAAAGTGCCAACCAAAAACACCTTAAAACATATTAGTAATCATCATTTTCCCTTGAAACAACGGGCCATGTGTGGGAGTATCCCCCCAACTCCACCCGGTCTCACCTCATCACTGAGGAGATCTGCCAGAGATCTGCACTTTGCAACGTCTCTAAGAGCTGCGGAACGGACGCGAACTCCTGCACTCCGGGGTAAGACCTGGCCATCGTTGAAATGGTGGGTTAGGACGCTTAGGACGTCCCTTAACACCAGGTATACCTACTAATTTGAAGGGTTACTAGGTTGAGAAGTAGGTACTTAGTAAATCTTCGTGACTAGTTCACTTCTTAACCTCCATGGGTGAAGTACCAAGGTACTCCAGGTGATACCCTGGCCAGTCCCTCAAGTGGGTCATACCATATGTAGGGTGAACTCATCCCAACGATTCGTGGGATTCTCCAGGGAGCAAATCCCTGTTGATCAATGGGGGTCTAACCATGATTATTCGCCCGGGCTTCAGCGGGGACGTAACAGGAAAAAATACGGGGATCATGACTGATTCTAGCCAGGGGAGATCTCACCAAGATGATATTGATCGATACTTTTTAATGGATCTTTACCCATCAAACATATGGGCGTCTTAATCCCAAAATGAGGATGTCTCATTGAGAAATTATATGAAATTATCTGGCTTTGTCTGAAAATAGTTGCTGGATTTGAACTTTGGAACTAGCCAGCTAACAATTTTGGGAATTAACATGAATTAACTACAAAACCAGATATTTCCGGGATTTTAACTATATATAATTTTCCTACACAACCAACGCTCAGTTGGTGACTCATGACTCCAATAACCAGGCCGGCAAGTGAGTTCTGCGAGAACATCAACACACCTTTTTTTCTGGTTGGTGGTATACCTACCCCTCTGAAAAATATGAGTCAGTTGGGATGATGACATTCCCAATATATGGAAAAAATAAAATTCACGTTCCAAAACCACAAACCAGACTCAATAAACTACCATGGTGAGCTTCTCACAAATTCTTTTTGGCATCATGAGCACTTGGTAAGACTTCATCCCAGTGATCCTGGAGGTTTGCAACCTGACCAAAACAAGATCGGCAAAGGGTGGTACCTTAAAACAACTGTATATATGTATATATATATCCCATAAAGGCAATACTTATATAATAAACCTATCAACCAACTTAGCAGACATAAATCAACTATAAATCCCCTTTGTTGGTGAAATCCGTGGAGTCCTCCCCATGTTTTGCCGTCCCCATCGATTTAGATCACCCTCTTTGCCCAGGAGATACGAGGCAACCGAGGGGCACGAACTCGCCGTACTCGTACCAATAGGCGGCCTCTGCCAAAGGATAGGGAAAGCTCCTGGGCTGCGGCGCTAAATCCGAGCCTCAAATCTACAGCCAGTGGGGAACCCAATACGATAGCTAACGTTGGTGTAAATAACTAGAATAACTAGAGTTTATACTGTAGGGCATATCTCGAACTAGAGAGGATGATAAACCAACTATATAATAAGTAGGGGAGGCGGACAATTGGCATTTAGAGTTGATTTATGATAGTTGTTCACATAGAGGGCCCCCCCCTTCCGGCAACCAATGCTGTCCTACTATGTCCTACTGCCATGTTGGCAGAATTGGTTATACCCGGCATATTCTTGGTTACCCTCCTGTAATCAAACATGGCTTGCTGAGTCATGCTGAGTATAGATTCCATTTAGTTCGGGGACATCCCGTTGCCAATAAGAACTTCAGGGGCTGGATTGCTGGATTCAACCCTTTCTGCTAATTGAAATAAGAACCCCAGGGTACCCTGGATTCCAGCCACTGGTTCTTATTCCCCTTTAACGGGATATCAAACATTAATTATTGTTATAATATACAGCAAAAAAAAGTATATTCTGCCGGTGCTTCTGGTTCTGGAGCTTCTCTTCCACCTGGCCGGGGCGCTGCTCAAATCAAGACGGGAAGATATATAGTGTTTTTGTTTTTTAACCTGGTTGGAGGAATGCCTATTGAATTATGTGGAAAAATAAACTTTTGGGGCCCAAAAAAGTTTTTTCCAAACCTATGTGCTTGGTGGCGCCCGCAAAGCCCTTCAAACAAACTAATACCACGGCAGGCCAAACCCTCCCTGCCTTCTTCTTCTCCTTTCTCCTCTTCTTCGCGTCTTTGCTGCTTGAAAGGCTGGAGGTGCTATTTATACCGAATGCTACTTTAAGAAATTACTAAGAATTTGCAAACCCTCACCATATGAACCCCTTCAGAGCCAACCTCTTAAGAACTTGAGGGCGCCCTCGTTCATAATTCCCATTGTTCTTTTACCTATAGCACTTAAGAACCCCAGGGTAGGCTGGAAAATTCTTAATCGGTTCTTATCTAACGGTTCCGCTGTACCCACAAGACACATTATAAATCTGAACCTATATCCATGTAATTATATCCCATTCTATCACAATATTTTACCAATGTTTCCTTGTTGAATGTGTTTTAGATCATTCTAAATCCCTACACCCTCTGGTAATTTAACATAGCTATTGAAAATGACCATTTATAGTGTTTTCCCATTAAAAATGGTGATTTTCCATAGCTATGTTAGTTTACCAGAGGGTATATCTTTCACCAACCTTCATGGTTCATGCTTAAATCGCCGTTTCCGTTTTTTCCACGTGGCTTCGCCAGGCCGTTATAAAACCGAGGCACTGAGCATGGAAGAAGGGACGAAAGGCCAGTTCTGGAGGCTCGGTGTCATCGCCCACTTCACTGCGGAACGGCGGAACGGGGGTCGCCAAGGTGGACTGCTCACGATGATTTCCTAACGAACCTCTACCCGGCCTGGTAAACTTACAAAAAGCTATTGAACATGGCCATAGAAATAGTGGATTTACTGATTTACCCTTTAAAAAACATGATTTTCCTTAGTTATGTAAACGTTTACCAGAGGGTAAGGGTTTCCTAAACTGAGGTACCCCGAAAATGGATGGTTTATAATCGAAAATACTATTAACATGGATGATTTTGAGGTACCCCCATTTCAGGAAACCTCCATATGTAAAAGTCTCATGAATGGATTGATGACCGAAGACTATAGTATGATCCAATATGGCTAGACAAACCATTTTTTTTATTCTTTTTTACCATGGCAGATCGGCTTTGTGTGGGGCAGCAGATCCTGGTGGAATCGATCCATTCAAACAGTGTTGCCTTTAACCTCTTGGATCATCGTTTGGGATCCTTTGCCAAGAAAAGACCACTGGGATTTTTCATTGAAATCAAACCAAATAGCGATATCGATGCCTCTGAAGATGGGGCCATGCTCCCCATCTTCGGCAAATTTACGAATTCATGATCATCCCTTCGGAATGAGGTTTGTTGAATCCTAAATGTTCAAACCAACCCATGTTGAAACTGCCATGTGTTGAACAGATTGTTTCCAATGATGCCGGCGATGTGTCCACCCGTGAAGCACATCACATCACATCATGTCTGGCACTAACTCTCCTTTGAATCCTCCAAAAGCATCCGTTCAAACGATCGTTCAGACATTGAATGGATTACCCTCCAGTAAATTAACATAGACCCTGGCAAACAGGGGTTGAAAGACTAGTTTATAGTTTCCACTAAAAATTGGTAAACAATGGGTGTTTTCAGGGTCTATGTTAATTTACCACAGGGTAATTATTTAAGTGAAACTGCACCTGGCAAAAACTGTGGGTTCTTACTAGTTCTTACCCAGGAAATATATGTCACCTTTTGGATCCCAAAACTTCTTGACAAGGTACGGCGAAGCGGCTAAGCTCCCTTACATCATACACCAGTCATATTCTGGTTGGTGGTTGACCTACCCCTCTGAAAAATATGAGTTCGTCAAATGGGATTAATTGTTGTTCCCAACTGTTTCTGGAAAGTCATAAAATTCCATGGTTCCAAACCACCAACCAGTCATATTCTCTAAGAAACTATGGCCGAGACATCCCAAAACTGCGCGCCTGGGAGCTTGTCCCCACCAGTTGGGATCTTCCTATCAGGTCTTTTTTGAGCACGACGAGAAGTAGACTAGGGTTTGGGTATGGTATAATATATATATATATTACTATATACATCTATATACTATATATTGGGGATAAAAAATACATCTTAGATGGGTGATGGGGCCACTTTATGTAGAACTGCATATCTGCCAATCTGTGACGTTACTACCGATATGGCGATAGACTCATGGTGGATGTCTGGGGGGGCGATCAGTGTTGAGGCCGAGTGATCTTGAGTTGGTTCATGTGTTGGGAAAAAATATTGACGTGTCCGGCATATTTCAAAATGGCACTTTAAATTAGTTTAAGTGCAAGATGATCATGAAACACCATAGATCACTATAGACCACTGTAGATTTTGTGGCCTCAAGTCCGCCAGTTTGTCTTTGAGCCGGTCTCAAGCCCCCCCTGCATCAGATTTCACATAACTAAATATCATGAATCACGCAGTCGTGAAGGGGTCTTCCCACAGTAGTAGCAACTGTTCCATTCATGGTGCCAGTTACTGGGGATGATCCTGAAAGGAAGTCGGCCCTGGATGGTCAACTTGGTCAACGTGGCGTGGCAATGGACATTTCCCCATTGATCGACGATTAAAAACCATGGAAAACCTCCATTTTTTTATGGGAATCCATTGCCACTGTTGAGGAACCTGGTAAGCCACTTCCATCCTTTCCCCTCACAGTCCTGATCTTTGCTCGGGCCTTACTGCCAACGACTGTTGGTTCGTGAAGCAGGAACAAAATCCAGCATCGATTTGGGGAAACATGTGGTTTTGATTTCCATAGAAGCAGGGGAAAAAACACACTGTCCCTAGGCCCGAAGAAACCCAATTGTACCTCCACTGACCAAAGCCTTGGCTCAACATGCGCGGAAAAATATTGCCGTCTGACTTGATTTTTCATCAACTATCAGGTAGCTTACCATAAATTATACCTGACAAATCCGTATAAATTATAAACAAATTTGATGAAAACCCTACAAGTTCATCATTTTGGTTGGCTGAGTCCTGATCGCTCAGCAGCAAAATCTCCTGGTGAGGTGGTGCCCCAGATCAGCAAACGTTGGTATACATGAGTACGTTAATTATTGTTTATTTATGGCGGGGAGTCGGGGAGATGTATATATATATATACACAATATATACACCATGTGTATATATATATACATACCATAAGAATATATATAATATATATCAAATAATATATATATATATAATATGATATAAAATAAAAAAATATATTATATATAATATACTGTATATTACATATTACATAATATATATATATATATATTATATATTTTATATTATATTTGATATATTATATATAATATATTGAATATTAAATATTAAATATTATATATTATATATTACAATTTAAATATTAAATATTATAAATTATATATTATATATTATGGTAACCGACAGAATTATGGAAAAAAAAACGTTCAACTTAGACAGGCGGCGCCTGCGTCCGATTTTTCCATAATTGGATTTTCCCCATAAGGGTTCAAAATATCCCGGAAGTGATCCGAACCTTTTTTTTCCATAATTCTTGGAGGTGGCCATTATTTCCATAATTGATTTTTCCTGTGAAATCAGGGGGCTAGGGCAGATTGACCGGTTTTTCCATAATTATGTTTTCAATAATTAATGTTTGGGGCTCCACCTGTTGGACATGTCATGGATCCACAATTCAAACCCGGTTTTTTTTGGGTTATGGAAATATGTATGCAAATGCAAGTATGTAGTATCAACCCAATTGGTGGCTTGGCAAAAGGAAACATCCCGCATATGTATGTACGTACAACAATGAGTTTTGGTGGCGCAGTTGTTATGTATATCAATGGCAGGCTTTAGGGGCATATACCAGATCTTTAGACACATATTTTCTATAATTCAATATTCCCCCTTAAAATGCATTCAAATTGCGAACATCACATGATATTATGTATATCAATGGAAGACTTAGGGGCATATACCAGATCTTTAGACACATATTTTCTATAATTCAATATTCCCCCTTAAAATGCATTCAAACCGCGAATCGATGGACATACAGTCACCGACAAAATTATGGAAAAACATAATTATGGAAACACTAATTATGGAAAAAAAAAGGTTCGTAACTTTTCTATCATAGACAGGCGGCGACTGTAAATTGAAACGTGTTTTTTCCATAATTCTGTCGGGTGCTGTACATATTAAATATTCTATATTATATATTATATATTGTATATAATATATAATATATATATAATTTATATATATATATATATTATTAGATATATCTATATAGATATATAAGATATAATATATACACACACTAAATATATATATATATATATATGATTATATGTACTTAGAGGGGGTTATAAACCAAGAAACACCACTGAACCAACTTGGTATAAACATATTAAACCATGACATCCCCATCACCATCAAATCACCCCACGTCTTCCGAGAGACCTGCATGCTGCCAGCTCCCGGAGTAGGACACCATGCCCCAGGGCACCAGCATTTGAAGCCTCCACAGTGGGTTCCGGTGGGCAGTGGTGATTACACATGGTTGAAGACTTTTGTAGGTATATCAAGGACATCGGACCTTGGTGAAATTGATGCCTTTTTTGGAAAGAACTAAACCTATCTGTGGTGCACAACGTGGAATCTGTATGGCAATCCTGCCTGCCTGCCACTAGGATCGGAGGCTGTTGAGTTGTGCCACTCAAGTGGATCAATGGAAGGAACGTCAACTGTCAAGTGACACAATTCTTTACTATAGGTATGCCTCAACATATCTCGAAACTAGCGACCCCAAACATTGAATGGTTCATAAGATAGTACACATTGCCTATTCACCCCAAAGAATTTCAATCGCTGGAATGGTTTCTATAAATACACCCATACGCCCAAGTCCTTGCAATGTTTGCGTTTGACAGCTATTCCCAATCAAAACGCTCGCCACGACCCCTGTCCCGGCACAGACCTTGCAAAACCCCTTTCCCCATTGGAAACGCTAGCTTTAACAAGCCTTGACCAAACTATCATGGTTCTATTATGTTCTATTCGTTTTTGATCGAATCCCATCGGAACGCCGGTTTCCAACGGGCCTTTTTTCGTGGGCACTGCTGACGCCCACAAACAAAAACGCGAAGCAGGCCCTTTTCCTAGTTTGTATACTGCAGGATGGGTTCTGATAAAGGAAAAAAACGAGGTCCAAAACGAGGTCAAAACGAGGTACGGAAAAAGCCCCGCATCTACACACATGGACTTTGGCCCGCAAGCCGCAAACCTGCCCTTCCTTGGATCACTGGTAGCGAAACAATGACAATTTTCAGAATCCCAGCACACCGCCATGGCAGTGTAGAGATGATAATCCCAGCGTTGTGTAGAAGTACCCGGAAACAGCAACAGCAGCAGCCGTCGAACCAGCAGCCGCAGCAACAGCAAGACGCCAGTAGCTGCAGAACCCAACAGCAACCATCCCAAACACAATGAGAACGCAACTAGCAAGATTAAAGCACTATGCTAATAGTAAAACAACGCCCTACCCCAAACACAACCTAAACGCCGCTTCGCCACTTTAGGTCTACATGAGATAGTAAGACAGCAACCTACCCTAAACACAAGCTAAACACCGCATCGCCACGACTTCCACAAAAGCCTTCCCCCTAGCTAATTTCAAGATTTTTGGGATTTCGCCACGACTTGGGCAGTTGGGAGTAGTAGGCAGAGATGATCTGAGCAAATTATAACATGTCACTAGCCTGAAAACTTCGGCTATCTTAGAATAGTTACCCCCTACCAGCTACCAATCCTTATTCCAGTGGATCCACATGGTTTCACCTGGCGACTCAGGTATAGTGTATAGCGGTCTAGCCTTGCCTGTAAGCCATTTCTCTGCAAGGCACCCAAATGGGCATGCCCATCGCCTTGGTTTCGAGCCGCATCCCAGTGGGCCATAACCAGATAAGCCAGCTGGCCATCTGGTTGGTGGTTTCATGTGGTATACCTACCCCTCTGAAAAATATGAAAGTCAGTTGGGATTATGACATTCCCAATATATGGAAATTCATCAAAACTGTTCCAAACCACCTACCATAATCCACTTTGCTCATCATCCGTTAATTTTGGATGAATAGTTCACTCACCTGAAACTTGCGGCCACCACTGGGGATGATTCCTGGAATCCCAAACATCATTGCAGTGAGGGAGAACAGTGAGGTGGTTACAGTTTACCCATATATATATAATTATATGTATGTATATATATGATATGTATGATATGTATATCGGGTATACATCTCTCACCAAATGGCATAAGCATTCAAAAAGAGACCCACCTCTCTTTTTTCAAGGCACCAAATCAGTGTGTTTTTTTGCGAATTTAATCGATCCAATGAAACCATCAACCGGGAAAATCCTGAGATTTTCCAACAAAGTGGGGGATTTAAGTCATAAAAGTGGGCGGTTTAAAGTTAAACGTGTCATCAAGACCGCAAGATTCTTCCCGCATGTACTCCAAAATGACTGGATCAAATATGTTTTAAAGAGGTGTTTTTGTGGAAAGGGATTCAAAATCCGTTGTCACTCTGCCCTCAATCTTTGGCGCTCCAATGTTTATCCGAATGATGTTTCCTTGCTGATTCGTCGAACGAGCCATTGGTATCTGGGTCAGTGCTGAATCTCAAACACAGTCCACTAAGATTAGAACAAGAACAGATCAGATTGATCAAATATTCCACCAATTAATACATACTACGTACTTGTGTAGCTCAGTAGAAAATCAAGCTCAGATTACAGTCGCCCCTGGGTCATCCGACATAGTGCTCCGTGAACTTGTGCAGCCCCAGGTCCTATCTCAAATGGATTCAAATGGTGGTTTAATGAAAACATAGAGAAATTCATGGAGAAATATAGGAAGATCATGAGATGTATGCTTAACATTCATTAACGAATTGGTAGTCAAAGGCTGGATCGAAATCCCGGAACTAAATGGCGGATTTGAGCTGGGGAAAACATCTATCGATGGTGGATTGTCAAGCAAACCATGGTTATATAACTACCGGAACGTACTCCACGTTTGATGGTTATCATGTAGTTAGCGTCATTATTTCAAGTTCATGGTAAGGCTGGGGTATAGCTCATTTTTAGACACACCCAAATAGGAAGGGGGTTGTCCTGTGAAATCAATCCAAAGAGACAAACGCTTGATGCGCAATTTCAAAAAAAACGTTGTCGAAAAAATGGGGTCTGGAGCCGCTAGGGCTGCCCCCTCGAAACAGCTCTCGCAACGCACGCGGGCCCAGGGTGCCAGTTGGCCTCGGTGTCTGGCGCTGATCGCCGCGGAGCAGCCAGGCCGGAGGAAAATCCTTCGGATCCGAAGGCTGGAGCGCCTCCTCATTGCAAGGTTGCAAGGTGGGTCCTGCCACGGGGGATCTGGTACAGGTTAAGGCACTCGTGCAGCTGAAGGAGCGCCTGTCTTGCTTTGAAACACAAAGCCAAGTGGGCCACCTGTTCACCTCAGCCCCTTTTTAGGCCCAGAACGGTGTTTCAGTTTATTTTTAGAAAGATGCCTCAATTTATAAACTATTATAAACTCAAATTATGCTGAGTTTCTTCATTAATCAAGTTATAACATATAAGAACTACCTCCGCTGATGGTAAATCTGAAGCATCTCATTTTCTGGTGACCTCGAGGGAGTTTCAATCATGTTCATCAGCATTCCGAGTAACGAGAAGTAGGCTTCAACATCAAACATCTCTAAACCCCAGCGACCCAGGGATATCATACCCAGAAACTTACATGATTCCAGCATTTCAATGTTTGTTTTCCCAGAATGTATCACATTTTGTTGCTGATAAACCAAGTAGCATGACCACCTGCAGTAGATAAGTACGATCATCTATCAATGATATCTGCGTGATCATGTGTGATGTTTGATTCATACCCAGGAGGTTTTTTCCAAATGGGGCATCCTCAAGTATCTCAAGTCACCATGGTTGTTTCGATACTAAATCATGGTCATCCATGATTTGTTTGATTTTGGGATACCCCCCATGACTTTGGGAACCTCCATTTAAAATTTAAAAGGTTGTTTCCCCACTAAAAAATAACCAAATTATACAAAATTGCAATTTTTGATGTATAAACTATTCTATTTCCGGGCACGCCCAATTGGTCCCTGAACAGTTGTTGAAAAAAAAACCTCCAACTGGCCATTTGACACCTGCGCGAAGATTACAGCGCTGCGGAACTCACTCAATGCCTCACGCAAACCGCAAAGACATGGCGGACACTGCGGAATTTGGATACCACGATTTCTGAGGTCTTGGTGGGACATAAGGTGTTGGACATGTACACATATGAAACATTGTGTAACATTGTGTGTAAATGCAGCGAATTGTACAGTCTATATTCGTAAACTATTTGAATACATATATATATATATAATCATGAATGAACTATATGTAAGACACATGTACTATATGTAAATACATGTAAAATCATGTGAATATGCGTATCTGAGTGCGTGGGTATTGAAGTATATGGAATTCAAAAACCTCGGCAACCTTTCGTGGTTCAGTCGATAAATACGGGTGTGACTTGTAACACTGGGGAGGTAAGCAACGCAAGTAGGATACTGACCATCGACATGGAACTAGAAGCCGCAGACACACATATTTCATCAAAAAACAAGCAGTTCTACCCAATGATATAGCCAGGAAAACCACCAGCATTATTCAATAAGCAGCCTGCAGCTGCCCCGGCATAGAACCAAAAATTATACGGGATCTCAATGTCAATCTGCTTAGGGACCCCCAGTAATCTGGGGAAAATCAAATAATGTTGGCGATCTAACCAGGGAAGAACCATCCAAGAACACCATCAGTCTTAGCCTTTGGTCATTTAACAGTATAGCTGAAAATAGATCACAATATGTACAACGATTTACCCATCAAAAAATGTGATTTTTCATTGCAAACGGTTAAAATAACCAGAAGGTACTCAGATTCTCTTTGAAACGACTGGACCTGCAATTGCCATAAATAGCGAGTCCTGCAGAGGAGTCAAAGTAGGCGCGCGATTGCAATTCACCCCCGCGAATCATGATCCATGCATGAAAACACTGTGTTTTCCCATACGAAATGTCTTTCTCGAAACATACAATCTTGGATTTTTTTATTGATTTTTTTCTTTGGAATCAAACTTCCCAATAGAGTTCCTTTGAATCACCCTATAAACGAAGCAGCAACGAAGACACTTACTTTCTCAATCATCTTGTTCGAGCTTCCATCTGAGCACTGTGCCTGCGGCCACGAATTTATCGTCAACATCTTGTGGTAACGGCATGTCCACTTCGACGCCTGCCACAGGCCGAAGAACACCAGAAGCCCAACGGCGAATAGACGAAGAGGCATCCGTGGCAACTGGCATGTCTTCGTCCGACGCCACTGCAATTTCTTCAACAGGCAGCTCTTCATCTGAAGACACCAGCACCAAACCATCATATCCCATGATGTCACGATGGAAAACAAGACGCAATCGCGCAATCCCATGTTCAGTGTCCACGGCAGCCACGTCCGAACAAGGCGGATCCACTTCTAAGGCGTCCACTGACCGCCAGAACTCAGCACACAGCCTGCACTGATGCTCGCTGAAGCCAAACGGTCTTGCAAGCGCTGATTTCAGACGATGGAAAGCAGACATGATCATGCCAACATGAACAAGGGGGTGGTTTGACGATCGGGTACCTCAAAGTACCCAAAAAAAAGACATGGAACCAAACCTTTACCCTCTGGTAAACTAACATAACTAAGGAAAATCACATTTTTTAATGGGAAAATCCACTATAAATGGTCATTTTCAATAGCTATGTTTGTTTACCAGACGGTAGGGTTTAGAGAATTGATCAGTGTTCAAAACCCTCTGTTGGTTGACAGGGAGGTCCATATCATGAACCACCTCAATCGCCAAGATAGAAAGGGTAGGTTTACAGTTCATGGCCCCTCTCTTATCATCAACCAACCATCGTTTGTTTATATATCAACTATATCCCCATTCTGTGTGGTTATACATAATGATTCATCATCAACCATCAAGGTAGCAATGCTCAACAGCTGTTTGACCCACCAAACCCACGAGGGCCTCGTAACTAAGGTAGGTGCCAGCCTGTGGCCGCCATCGGACAAGGTTTTTGCGGGTATTTTGACTCTTGACCAACTCATTCTCGATTATTCTTACCACTCTCTTTTGGTATAGGTTTACTCATAAGTTTTACCATTTCTATGGGAGCCATTTGGTACCAACTCACATTCAACGCATCAAACAAATCAAGCGATCCGATGACCCCAAGACACAGCAAGTCGTGCCTCTTGCTGAAGCGTGAAGGAGATGCTTGATTGCATGGTCTCCTGGCCCAAGTTGAAATCTCCCCATGGATGCGGGTTGGAGTCACATAATGTGGACATAAGGTTTCAAGCAGGGTCACAAAAGAGGCGGCCAAAACCAGCCAGGTTTACTGCAGTGATTTTGGAACATCTACTGTATGTATGTGCCCTGAATTTGGAACATGCACTTGGGTTAATTAAGTTGGGTTAAATGAAAAAAAACATCCAGAAGTTACAATATATCATAATATCCCAGTAAATTAAAGAAATTGGGATAGTCATATATATATATATATACATATATATATACACATACAATCCATATCTAATTAATAATTAAACATCCATGTACATAATATATAATCTATATTGTAATATAATCTATATTATAACATATATATATATAATCTATATATGTATATAATCCATATATAATTATATAATCCATTCAACATCCCATTACATGGATGATCCGCCAACTTGAATCCGCAAATCCGCACCTTGAACTCTGCTAGCAGGTTCCGAAAGGCGGCGCCGAAGCCCTGATGGTTCCGAAACTCTGCACCAAATGGGAACTATTTGGTACCTATGAATGAAACACTGTAAATAATGGGATTAAAATATTAAAATGGGAAAACACATCTACCAACTGGTGCAGGATTTCTTCCATCCACCGTATGTTTTGGTGTTTTGGGGGAAGCACTTGTAGTTCTTTAGAGGATTTTGGAGGAAAACAAAGTCATCTAAATAGAAATTTAATCAACAAAGGCAGACAACACCCTAAAATTGTTCCTTCCACAGCGTCCCACTGTGAAAAATACATATGTTCAGCGCAAAAGTGGCTATGATTTACCTTGAGGCAGTTTCAAATGAATAAGCAAACGGATTAGTTAGAATGGTGGATGTCTACGATTGGACGCATTTAATAGACAAACACATACCTGGTAAACACACATGGCAACTGTTGGTGATGATTTGTTCCAAGCATCTGAATGAAGCAACAAATCCTCAACACTTACTAATACTGAATAGTATCATAATGTGACCCGACAATGACAATTATCTAAATACAAACAACATCCAACAACCATATTTTAACATTGCCAAATTGTTTTTTATATGATCACCGTGCGAAAAATCAAGGGGTCACCTTGCCTCGCTGAAGAGTTTCCAATCAAGCTTGGTGCAGTGGGTTGCATTCCAATTGGGATCGTCATCTTTCTTGGATATGATGATTTTCTAAGACGTACTTAGTACAAGAAAATCATTAAACCAATACAGTCAAGTAGCTGGATTTTCCCAGATTTAGAAACTCATTGCAACCTTTGGTACATTCAGCTCACTCGGATCCCGAGGCAGCTGGCAGTGCACAAAGCTATCATCGTAAATTTCTGTGGCAATGCCTGGAAGTATTGAGATGCCCCATAGTTACAAGCTCCTTCCAAAGCTCTCTTCGGACCATGTGTCATCATCATCTGTGGAATCCAGCTATGAGTGGAGTTCACTATTGATGGTTGCACCATCTTGGCAGCACGGCGCCACGACGGCCATAGCATCTGCCATGGCGGCCCCCGTCGTCCACCAGACAATGCCGAAGGAGGGCCAGGAGCAACTCGACTTTTGCAGAAGATGTGTATATCTCTAAAAGTGGAGTATCAAACGTCAATGTTCTCCCCAAGAATTCGTCTAAATATTGATTCTGATTCTCCAAAATTCAAAAAATCAACATGCAACGGGTTTACCAATACCTATCAATATCTATCAATGATCATTTTGGTGACCTTTTTGTGAGGTGGTTATAGTTTACCCAAAATGAATGGGTTAATAATCATGCGTTTGAGAATTATGACAAACAACACTTGGCTCGGTCTTTTATTCCCTAGCCCTCTTGGCAATGTTCCCAATGTATAATAATGATTTTCCTATTATTTTCCTCTTATTTTTGTGACCATAACTGGGGGCATGTCTCATTTTAAGACGCACCTACCTTGTTGGTGTCCCGGTGTCCCACAAAAGGCTTTGTTTTCCCAGCACATATCCCCATGACATACTGTCATGTTTGATGGCTTAAACCCTGCTCTGCTCCTCCCCTCCACTGGCCAAAAACATATGGTGTAGTGTTGACTACTTGGTGGTTCATAACCCCAGTTGTAAGTGGATTAACCCGACTTGTCCCACCTAGAACGAGGGATATACTTAGTAAGTGGGATGAGCCACCAAGTATTGTTGATGTATTTGATGTTTAATTTACTATTCATTGACTATTTACCGAGTCTCCCGTCAGATCGCAGCAAATATCCGCGTCAAATATCCCTACATAGTGTCAGTTAAATATCCATTAGACCAACATGTTTTCGTACTCATTCTTGTTGATTCATCACAGGACATATTCCACTACGAACTATTGTTGGTTATGGGGTTACATCACCCCAAGAAAACAAGATCATACATGGTATTGGGGTTGGCCATTGTTCTATATGATATATCCCACTTGTTTTCCTAGTTCCCATCATGTCAAACCATGTGAAAATCCCTATGACAAACCTCAAAATTTCATACGGTTGATTCCATATAATCCCAGTAGATAATCATGTCTTAATTGCGTAGACCTTCCTCATACCCCAAAAGAATGGTAAAAGTATTGAAATTATGCTGTAAAACACAATTTTGAAGGGTAGTTGGAGGATTTAGGTATATATGGGTTACAATGGCTTACACTACAATATTCTTTGGGCGGCAATAACATGTAATAAGTAATAACCATATTCTAAGCCATTTACAAGCGGGCACAACCCATTAAGTATAGATTATACCATCCCGCTAATCAACCAAAACGTTAACCAACTTGTGTGCGTTAACTTAGCTATCGTAAACGGGGGCCTCATTTTTATATATCGAACTAGTTAACGGGGTTTATAAGCCATACGTCCCCATAATTCCCAATCAATAATCCCGATAAATCTATATCCTTACAGATACAATATATTATAATAAAATCATATGATTATACCGAAACAAAAACATCCCGATGATATACATAAAACACACGTGTACCTAATAATTAGTAATATATATATATATACAACATATATATATATATAATATATACATATATATGTAAAATATATATATATATATATATAATTATATAATATATTATATATATATATTGAAATATAATACACAAAAAACACAATAGTAATTAGTAATAATAGTGTTAATTGTTCCCTAGTGCTCCAAATACCATCTGAGAAGGTGTTTGGAGCTGTAGGGGTTTGTCGCGCTTTGTCCACTGGAGATCTCCCACAAAATGACGTCGTCCCGGCACCGTCTCCAGGAAGCGGCTCCGCGCCACCAGGATCTCCTCCCGCTGTGCACCGCGCCAAAAGGCCTCCAGCGGAGCGTGGCGAAACCGTGGAAAAATATAGGGTTTTGATGGGTTTTGTAGGGATTAATCCTGATTAATTAGGTTTTAGAATGGATCAATTGATGAATTCATGGATTTTGAAAGGAATTAATGGACTTTTATAGAGATGAATTGACTCTTTTAATGATGACTAGTGATGATTTATGATGATTAATGGGGATTAACGCAATATAACCTAGGGTTCATGGGACCCTATTTTCTCACAAAGCCTCATCAACCGGAGGATGGATCATAATGATCTTTTGTGGTGTTTGTTTATCCACATCCTCCACCAAGTTAGCACAGAAACGTGCATAGAATTTAATGGGTGGTAATCACTGGGTGTCGCCAATCTGATCATCTAAACGGTCCTAATAACACTTCGAAAGGTAAATGTAGAAAGTGACACGTGGAGCAGCACGGTGACAATGCTTAGTATGCTGGATGCCATAAATCTAAGCTAATCTTCCTAGAAGGAACCTGGTCTGTGAGTTGTTGCTGTCACAGCAGCTGACAGCAACATGTGGCACCCAGCTACAATCCTCACTGGCTGCAACTTTTAGCACAAGCGCGGGCCCCATGTCGACCCACCAAAAGAAGTGCTGTCGCCACTGGGACCACAGGCCCGCAGCATCTTGGCGTTCGACAGCACTGTTTGGGCTTTCCCAAATGCTTTGAGCATCTGGATTTAATTCAGCCTGGCCATCCTGTACACCATGGACCAGATATGCATAGATCTGCAGCGAGCGAAACGGCCACCCTGTACACGGACCCATTCCACGCGGTCCTGGCGAATTTTTCCTGAATTTAGATCTGTGCAATGAGACATGACGACATGTCCGTGCAGCTGTCCTGCCTGTACAAGATGGAGGAACTTCCTATACTTCCGCGACAGAGTTCTCTATGTCACTCTGCGCACAGGCTGTTTTGTTCGCCTACCTCCGATCGCCGAACAACTGCAACAAGTAGATGAAGAAATTCAGGAAATCCAAATACAAGTTCCAAGCGGCAAATGCGTACATGTCCTTAGCTTGTTTGCTGCAACCAATTCCAAACAAACACAGAAACAACATCGCAGTGGAGCGCCGAGTGAAGCTAGAGCTCTTGTTGAACGCTTTCCGGTTGCCACATGCAAGTAAACATAGCAGAAACCCAAGGTGGAAAATGCCTCAAGTGACTAAACTCATTGAGAAGTCTGGTATAGTCATTAGCCTATGCGAAACAAATCATGAAACCTGCATGTTCAACGCCCGAACGTCCATCAAAAGTCAAAACCCTGGTGCCCAGGTAAACACCAAAATATACCAAAATACCCTCTGGTAAATGTTTACATAATGTATATGTATATATAATGTATACACAATCCACAAAACTCCTCAGCTCTCCCCGTCTCCCAGCGTCCAAGGTGTACTCAACCTCCCTGTTTCCGCCGCCAAAGGATGTCGCCGATGCCGAACCGAAGATTTGCTGGGTGTCGTAGACAATCAGGAAGCCTTAGCCGTAGCGGTGACTGCTCGGACTTTCATTACAAAATCACTATTTTACCTTTAACTTAGATGGATTTAGATGGCTAAAACGACCAATATCTACCAGTTAATACCAGTTAATACCATTGAGATTCCAAGAGAACTGGGGTTTCCAACTACAGGAATAGCGGTTTAAAGTGGAGCTACTTTACCCATTTACTGCTCTTAGGGGGCAATTTCGGCGGACATTGTAATTACCTCTGCGAAAAACAACTATAAGCAAGTGGTTTTGGTGTGATCAACGAGGATTTTCCAGTATCTCTGGACAGTACTTGGACTCCTTTGTGAATTTACCCGTGAATCGGTACTTTGCCCTGACACTTTAGTACTTGACACATTTCCGTACTTGAATTCTATTGGGTCTATGGGCTTTGAATCCCAGTCAACTTCCGGGAAAAATGCCATTGTGCGCATGAGATGATCAGATGTGACAGGTCAATATCACCATATGATGTCACCACATCATTAAGTTCTAGTTTCACCTAAATGAGTTCATAGTTATGGTAACTATATGGTAACTATGGATAAACAAAATCATTTAAACTTTGAAGTCGCCTTGTGCTCGCATTCTTTGATCGCGGCTCACGATCCTGCGATTATCACTATCGTGATATACTGTATACCATAATGGTACACTGCTTCTTAGTTATTATCATCATGTTCACATTGTATCATGATCAGCATATATAGTTCAATATATACATATATATATATATACATACTAACTATTGTTTTCAGTATCATATATTAGTAATATATCATTATATTATTTTAATATACTAACTATACTAACTATACTAACTATACTAACTATACTATTGTAATTATATGTAATTCTTATCCTCCTCCTCATCCCCTATGCGCATCTTCCTCATCATCAATCACATGTTCTGCACAGCCCATGGCACAACTGGCAATAACTGCTTCTTTATGTAACATACCGTGAATAGTATATACATTAAATAAATATAAATAATTTGTGTTACGGTATTTCTGATTATATTGCTTTTACTATCCCACTATCCAGTTATATACATATATATATATATATATCCATTATGTGACACGATCCAGTTACTATCCAGCTACAATGAACGGTCCAGGTACACGGATTCGGATCGTCCCAGTGGAGTCCACTTTCCAAGGCACCGAAAAGCATTGCCCCCGCTCCCGCCACGATCTTCGCCAGCACCACGCTGCCAGGGAAAAAGGTCTCAGTGCGCGGGGGCTGCTCCGGCGGTCGGTCTCAGTGACCGGAAATCTTGGGGTTTCTGAAAATGACGCGTGCCGAAATAATGGTGGTTGATGGTGGTTTAATGAAGTTAAACATATTTTAACCAAGAATCTATGGGATATGATGGGATATGTGCACAAAAAAATGGGGGGTTCTCGAAATTGGGGATCCCTGGATCCCCAAGTCACCCTGGGTTTCAATACTACTTAGATGGGCCATGCATGGGATTAGCTAATTGGTTAGTAACTGGGGATTTGTTACCCCCTAAATCCCAATTATAATCCATTTACTACGTAGTTAACTAACTCCATGGCCCATCTAAGTAAGTCATGGTCTAGCGATTTGGATGATTTGGGGTACCGTCGTGGATTGGAAACCTCCATCTCATCAAGCAAAGGGATACAAAGGGGAGTTTAACAGTTATTGGGATCTGAGTGGGATCTGAGCCGCGACATGCATATTTAGGAAGGGAATTTAAGGAAGCATGTTTTCCTTTTTACCCGAAAATGTTGGGATTAAAGGTTCGAAAATTGAAGATTTCTCCAGTCAAAATGCAGATTTTTGATAGTGGGCCAACTGGAGGAGCATTTACGATCGATATCGATCGATGCTATTGGCTGGCAACTATCCCAACTGGGAGTATATGTACCCGTCAAAAAGGCAGCGTAATCTAGTTCGAACTGGTAGAAAAGGTTTTCACATACCCCAGCCCCCCAAAAAATAAGTGAGATTCGTTCTCCCGCATCTGATCTTCTCTTATCTTATCCGGCGTGTCACTAGCTGGCTCAGTCCCGTGCTTAAAGGCTAGGCAAACAAGTCTTGCGCGGAATCGACCCCCTTTCCCTAATATTAAATAAATACCATCCAAATTCCAAATAGTCCCAAATGAATGTATCCAATCCTAAATCCCTAGCTTCTCCTATTCTAATTTCGTTCCAAGACTCAACAAAATTTGAATAATGTGGGTAAAACAATGTCATAAACCATCCCCCAGTCATCACATAAATACATATATATATATATATGTGGTATGGTTACCATTCCCAGTCATGGGTGGTGCCAATGGCATGGTGTTGCTGAGTTCCAACTCATGGATGCCAAGTCCATCGGCTGCTGGGGAGTTTTTTTTTCTGATCACTGCTGGCTGTTGTGAGTATATCATGGGTTCAGATCCGGAAGCCATCGTTCTGACAATGAGCTACAGAAATAGATATAATAGAACCATATATTTATAATAGATATAATAGATATATATAAGTATATTTGCTGAACCTATTTCTGGCCCATGCTTTAGCCAAATATAGCCCGTTTTCATCCCAGAAATGGACGACCCGTGTATCGCTGACATTGGTCGTCCGCTTCTGGGGAGTCCAGAAAAGATCCGGCCCGAAGATCCACAGAAATGGCCCGAGTTATAGCAGCTGAATGACAGTTATGAGTACTAAGAAGTCACCCAATTTATGGAATGTTTCTCATCCCCTAGAAATCACCAGTTATAACCATCATTAATCATTGCTACTATGTATCATCCCATAGAAACCAGTTGTTTGTTTTCCGCCATGGTATGGTATGGTATGGTATGACCAACATCCATCAGGGTGCCATTTGGTTTTCTAAACCACTTGGCGCCAAGGACACGGTTGGTTTCCCAAAGGTTTCCCATGATCCCAAGGAGGACAAGGTGCATACACCAGGAATAACATGATGAAACCCAGGAGAGCCACCATGATGTACGCACCACATCCTGTGAAGTCCGCCTTCAGAAGCCACCAAAAAGCAGCAAAAGTCACTGAAGCCACTGGGAATAAAAAACATCTGGAGTTCCTGATTGGAGGCACGGCATATTTTTCGAGACTTCATTTTTTTTGACAAAAGTCTTCAAGACTTCAAATCATCTTCACAGTTTCCGTAGTGAACGATAAGAGCTCATAGTCGGAGATCATACGACTCCTGCAAATCTACCGGCATGTCCGGTTATATATATATATATTTATCTGTTTATCGATGTATTTGGAAAAAACACGTAACGGACAAAAAACATGTCCAAACCCGTACGGACAGAACATTTTTTCTTTATGGTTTTCCAGATATATAATGGCATTATAATGGTATATATATATATATCTGCTGGTGAAACCCTATACTTTTTGAAACTTCTGCGGTTTGTTTCTGCGGGGTTTTGGCTGCCAACATGGCCAACCTCAATGCATTCATCGTGCATTCCCAATTTATCTAGGCAGCGTCTGCCTGTCATTTAAGATTATACTTCACAACTGATCATGTTTAAGCATTGTTTGCTGGTTGGTGGTTTTAACCGTCTTGAAAAGTATTAGTCAATGGGAAGGATTATCCCATATATTATGGAAAATAAAACATGTTTGAAACCACCAACCAGTTTGGCTAAATATGAAGTGATCCATTCATGGCACAAACTTGTTCACCAGTTTGTTTCATATACGTCGATGCTTAAATCATCTTAAATACCAATTAATAAAATTGATTTCCCATCTTCGATGGACTTGAAATGACATTTTTTCCGGACCTATCACGTTCTTCGATACCCTACACAAACAAATAAAACAGTCGGCCGGCCTATTTCCCCAGCAACACCAACCTCACGGAAGAGAGCCATGAAATATTTAATTATTCCCCTATCCCATTCCATCATGCTGGCGGGTTCATATATCTCCATGAGCCACTAATGACTAATGTATGATAATACCCATATGCTCCATGTATGGAATATTTACCTACACAAGTGGGTCACTTAGAAATGTTGGCGTTTATATACCAGCACCATGGGTTACATTCGGGAATATTCGGGATACATAATGATACATAATCCCTAAGAAACCAGCTATTACCTTAAGAACTCCTTTTTCGAATACCCGATCCACCGGGAACGGTGCCCGGGACCCCACCTTGGTCTTCACTGCATAGATCGTCAGCGCCACAATGAGGACGAAGGTCAACGCGAAGATCAGCAGAACCGACTGCACAGTATACCTGCAATCGCCAGACCATGGAGCTGTGGCTGGCCCTGCGAATTTGGGGTTCCCCAAACCAATGGTTTTTCCAGAAATGGGGATACCCCAATGATGGTTTATAATGGAAAATCCTCCTAAAATGGATAATTTAGGTGAATTAACAATAATCAAGCAGGATTTTGTGGAAAAGCGTAGACAATCAAACAGGGAAGGTTTTGAATAGATTGGGCCAAGAAATGAACCTGTACTGGGCCAGTTTGGACTGGGCGTGCTGAGTTTGCCTACTATTTCTTCTTTCGTTTTTGCTAGCGTTCAGTGTATGAAGCAACAAGAATGGGGATGGACCCAATGGACCCAGTCTTCTTTAACTTGTATACAATTACTGCCATTTATTAGCTATAACTGCCTGGTTATAAATGGTATTATACTTTCTATAAATGGGGTTTTCTTAGTACTTGCAACTGGTATTTCGGGCCATAACTGTAGTTGTTTGTTGATAAGAAAACAAACCACAATATCCAAATCTGCAGATGCTGAGGCCTTACACAGCTTTGGAACCCTGGGAATGAGCAAACGATAAACTGCACATATTCGAAACTCAAGTGATTGGAGTGGTAGAAAAGAACAGTAATATAGGAGCTTGAGTCAATTATACATAGATTGTAGATTCGGTTACCAATCAAGAATCACTGTTTTACCTGGCTTGGTATATCCCACTCAACATGGCAACGTGTTAGGTTTTGCCACTTATCCCAGCCCATACAGTAATATCCATCACCTGCTGCAAAAATACCCATTTTGATATGTTGCTGGTTTGATCTCCCATCATATCCCTAACCATGTGGTAAATTAACATAGACCCTGAAAATCACCAATTGTAAGTAGAAACTCATCTTCCAACCCCGATGACTGCCAGGGTCGAACTCTTAATTTACTGGAGGGGGCGATTTTTCTGAACCTTTAATTAGCATAGACCCTGCTTGGTGGTTCATCCCACTTAGTAAGTGGGTTATAACCCCAGTTATAAGTGGATTAACCCTACTTATCCCATTTATAACTGGGGGTATAACCCACTTACTAAGTGGGATGAACCACCAAGTGGGTAGTTCGTCAACGATCAAATCGATGCTAGTTCTCGTCGAGCTTCTGTGCACAGAGAAAGCCCACCATCACACCGAAGCAGGCAGAGAAGGTCCTAAGGAGATCGGAGCTATTCGTCCTGGAGGGTTCTGGGATTTCAGAAACCAACCATAAGTATAACTAAGACTATAGCTTGCAGCTTGGTTTTTCTATAAGTTATTCTGTAATGGTTGTTCTCTATTGGTATATAATATGAATATATAATATAATATATATATATATATACAGTATACTTATGGGAAAGCATAGAAATCCAGGGATCTGGGTCGGCCATTTGGGGATCGACAGGCTTTTTGTGGTACCTTGAGGCCCTCATGAACGGAAAAATAACCGATCAAAGCAGCATACACAAAAGACTAAGTTGTATAATGTAAAAGTAAAAAAACACATTGGTTGAACAATTTTTCGACTGGCAAATATATATATATATATATATTCCGCTTAGTTAATAATAAAATAAATGATTAACATAAAACAAATGGTCTCCTGGGTCAAACAAAAATAACCCATTCAACACCCATAACCCCATCTTCAAACACTTTCTCCCAAGCAAACGTCAGAACATCTGCACCAGGGGTCATGAGGTACAAGTAGTTCCACGGGGATGTCTTCATCATCCACAGATAGCCTCGGAAACCGACCCAAGGGAGCGGCTTTGTGACCCACGACTTTGGCTTCAGATTTGCACCAACATCTGTTCTTTTCCGCACAAGACCACAACACAACGAATGGACCACATGCATGTTTCCAAAAAATAGAGGCACCCCAAAACTCGCGGTTTCCCCATTGGTTTTAAGACTGATGATTGAGTTTGGATGGTCCCCAGTCCCCATCTGCAGCCACAGCAACTTTGCAACAAGCCAGTGCCTCCACAGCACATCTGGCACGACATGGCGAAGTTGAAGATCAGCTGACAAATGACGATGCCGAAGATGATCTGACAATCCGCTTTTCTTGACAGTGGCAGTTTCGTTTGATGGTATAATTGGTGTGTTGAAAGGGTGTACATTAATTAAACCCATCATTTTTTCTGGTGATGCGGTCCATAGTTATTGGTTTAGAGTAGATATAGAATCAGTAGAGGCTGGCTCAAACCTCCAGGTGATCTTCAAATCAAAAGAGCAAACTTAGTTTCTTTCCCCACCCATCTTCCAGGCAATAATAGACATGCCTTGGATTCAGGTTCACACTCAGGGGAGCTGTATATGATGGCAATATGTGGCATATGTATTCTCGTAAACGAGGCAAAATTGGACAAGCATTAAGCATGCCAGCTGCAAAAAAACTATCCATTGCACATCTAAAGATACTCTGCAAGGCCTCGTTGTATCTCCATCTCATCAGCAAACGATCAGGAAATTCACCGATCCACTTGGTCCACCCAGAATTGGAATCGGAATCCCCATGATCTTCGAATGGTGCTGACAACTATCCCCTTCTCGGATTCCAATAAAATTCTATTATGAAAAAATCTCCTAACATAGGGATAAAACGGATACAGTAATGATATTGGATCCTAACAATGACTTTCCAATGAAAAAGCCCTCCATTGATGGTGGATCGTACCCAATATTTTCCCATTGTTCATCCCATGAAATTCCCAACCCTTAAATCCCATTAAAAATTACAATCCCTTGTTAAATCATGTTGTGAAAAATAAATCATTCTACTATAGCTATGGATCAACTATATATAAATAAAATCCCATATATAATCCCATTAGCATCATATATAATCTATAGATATAAGATATAACTATTTTTACCAGGATTCTCCATTTTTTCCTGGCGGCGTCCGGCTCGCGTTTTTCCCATGACAAGCAACGTAGAGGATCCAGGTGTTCTGGCGAAAGAACCCCAAAGTGGCCTGGATCTCTGACAAAGCGGAGTATAACCAAACTATATTTATATATTGCATATAAAATAATATATATATATATATATGTATATACATAATATAGAGATATCAATTTCATGAGCTATTATGATATGCCATGACCAATCGAAGAAGCCGCTGGAACCGGGGAGGCAGTCCTAAGTGGGACCTCTGCTCGAATCGCCCGAGCGAATTCACCTACTACTAACAACAACAACAACAACAGCAACAACAACAACAACAACAACAGCAACAACAACAACAACAACAACAACCACGACAACAACCATGACAACAACAACAACAACAACGAAAACAACAACGACGACGACAACAACAAAAAACAACAACAAAAAACAACAACAAAAAACAACAACAAAAAACAACAAACAACAACAAACAACAACAAAAAACAACAAACAACAACAACAAACAACAACAACAAAAAACAACAACAACAAACAACAACAACAACAACAACAAAACAGCAACAACAACAACAACAACAAACATGGGAGACCTCACACGGCCAAAACATGCCCAAACATCATATATCTTTATATTTCTCCAACATCTCCACATATTTTTGAGAGTCAGTACTCAACTGCCAATCTAATGACCATTTGAACCACGCCCCAACCAGCACTGAGATGTGGAACAGAATGGTCAAACCATCTGCCCCTAAGAATCCCTAAGATTCAAGCATCATCAATGGTGAACTTTGGCTATCAAGTCGATAGACAACTACACATATATTTGAACATAACACTCTCAATCTCTCAAGACATGCCATAGCGGCTGCAGAAGAATTTGGTATCCTATCATCCAGTGCTATTAAAACATCATTACTCTCCGCATATATATACATATATATATATATATGTAATATATATATACACATGTACATATATATATATATATGTACATAGTACATATATATATATATATAAATATACATATGAGGGATAAACCATTAACATCTGTTTAAACACATTCCCGATTTCCGCCGCCCCGCCTCTGTCGCAAAGATGAAGGGTGTTGAAATGCCAAAGGTGATCAAGAGCATCGTGCCCAAAATGCCGTAGACCTGCTCTTCGGAGCATCGTGTGTGAAGCTGCGGATCATCATCCCAGGCTACTCAGACAAGGTGAGACCTGGCCCCCTAGCTAAGTTGACTGTTAGCTTGGCTAAGGGCCAGTGGGAAATATCACTTAAATTGTTCAATAATTGCGTTATAAAACTTATAAAACAGCAAATATCACCGGAAAATCCAAACAAAATGGAGGTTTTAAGGGGAAAATCATCTAATATAAATGGGAAAATCTCACCAAACGTACCTTTCACCCTCCCCTTTTTTGTTCGGCTCTTTGGGCCTTGGTGATGAATCTCAGGCGGATTTCGGGCGGCAAATCCGCGTCTCGACCTCGACCATGGGATATCATAGGGATTTAAGGCCCCCCCGATGTTTGTTGGTTTTTAAACCCCATGAATACTATAGTATAAGATGTAAGTATGTATAGACCATATAGTTATTGGGGTTATAAACCAATCCACCGGGTTTACAAAATATGGAGGTTTCCAATCCATGGGGTTACCCCCAGTTATCATCCATTTTAAACAAACCAGCTATTGGGGTACCACCATTTATGAAAACACTGATATGCAATGATCTTTCTTTATCATACTATACAACATGATTCTGGATGGGACAATATCTAAGATACAACTGCTACCTATCCTCATCTCTGGTCCATGTTATGATATATATATATATATATTAAATTAGAAACTAAAGGCTCCTGTCGGCTCCTGTACACTAACGTAGCTATACAACATCAACGTTTTTAATAGGTACGTCATCAATAAATGAAACTTGTTCAATAGCTATGTTGGTTTCCCAGAGCTTACATATGCCTTCACATTCTCAGTTTCTTCCCTGCAAACAGGCAACACGCATTAAAGCACAGTAATACTCTTCAAGTGAAACCTCGCCCCAAAAAAACGTCAAAAAACTAGCCCCAAACAGCACACAAACATACAAAACTAGTTGGTTCAAGTTGGTTCAAGTTGGTTGATGTTGGTTCTCTTGTTTCTTGAAGAACCCGCCAAATCCGACAAAAATAACCTCAGCAGCTCCAACCCATTCCCCATCTCTTGCAGCTTTGTCGACAGGAAAGCTGTAGGACTTCAAGCGCTGGCCGACCCGGGGGCGGCTGGGTGGATGCAGCAGCACCGGTGTATGGTGGGCAGGCTGCAGGCACTGGATAGGCTGGGTAGGCCTCAAGGCTGTAGAACTGGCTGCCAACAGGGTCCAGTTGAGGTTACACATGGGTAGAGCGTGGTAGAACCATGGTTCGAAGCTCCCAGAAGTATCCATAAGTTGGGATATAACCCTATAACTACGATTGGTTTAGCCCATAAGGCCATGTATGACAAGAACAAGCACCTTTCATCACAGATTCAGATGGATATCAACAGCGCACACCAACATAGCTGGCGGATACATCTCTATCATATTCCCAATGTCCTATGTTTCTGTATGGAGAGATCATGACACGTCCACATTGAAAGTATCCATTCAAACATGAACCATTTGACATCCATAAAACATGCTAAACGATGTTAAATCAATGTTATATCCATGTTCAAATCCATTCAAAGGACCTTGAGACAACCATCAATCATCAGCCTATGTGCTAAACTTCAGCCGAGCCACAGGACACTCGGGATCCGCCAGATTGGGAGCATTTCCCACCACCTTTCCCTGCACCACGGGCATGGGCGCCACGGCCATGAGACGCGGGAACTTTGGGGACCAGAAATCGGTGGCGAAACTGAGACAAGAAACGGCTGCAGGACGTTCACGTTTCGGGATGTGGTGGGGAGTTCTTGAGATCTGGAGATTCCAGCTGTCTACATCCTATAGGTCCAGGGTATAATACTGAACTGTCAATGCGAAGACCCCTGTCATATCCGTTTTCTTACAGTTTTCCAAGGTTTGCCTGGATTTTGGTCCACCTTCTCAGCATCTCCTCTGCATCCAAATTCTTGGTCAGCGGCCCTGCCTGGGCTGGCAAGTATCGGCCAGCTTTTCCTGTCAGCGCCGGAGCTGAAGGATTCCCAGGAAATACCCGGATAAACTCATGTAGATGTTGAAAAAACCATGGTTTCCCTTGGAATATGATCTACAAATGCTGGATGTTCCACATCTAGGATAGTTTATAGGAGAGTATATCCCAAATGAAAACAATGTGATCGGGACATTTTACAGGAAATCAGGGTTCATCACCACATATATGGGTTTTCCTGTATTTATTCCCTTGAAGCAAGTCTGTGAGGATAACACTATCATGTGGCATATTCGCCTATGTAACTGGGTTGTTTTGGGAGTAAATATTGGCAAGTATTCCAGCACCATCATTTGAGACGTGAGATGAGATCCAAGTGAAATCGATACAACAAGATCACCAATATGAATTGGCAGTTTGTATTGTGCAAATGATAGAACTAATTGGGCCAGCCGGCAAAAGTGTGTGTGAGATGAAAATATAAAAATAATACATAAATGGTATCAACTTCGAATGATACAGTGGCGGTATATTACAACACATATTGTACAACTGACTGGTATGACCGTTAAATCCGTAGAGATTTGCGCCTGAATATTTGCCAAACTCGGAGGTGCAGCTATGGCCCTTCACCAATTCTCTTTATGGTTATAAATGGGCTGATCATTCCATACGTGGGGTGACTTACTGAATTATAACTGGTATTTCGGGCCATAACTGTGTCTGGCATGAATGACCATGCTGAAACAAATACGGTATGGTATGTATCTTTTCCTTTTGATACAGTGGTAAACTATATATACATCATCTCAATTTGCAGAAAATGTGCTTAGGTCATCAAACAATTCTTCTGTTTATTCTTGACTTGAAAACCAAATCAAATAATATCATCCTGTCTCAGGGATGTGATGCAGGCGTTGTCAACGTTTGCATCAGCCCAAAACATCTTCAACTTGTTTGCTGGTGAAGCGTGGGTTCCTGGCTCCCCCAGAGATGTTTAAAACGTGCTCATCACAGTTTATTTTTCCAAGGGCTTAAATATTCTTACAGAAATCGAAATTGAAATTGGACATGTTCAAATTCAAATAAATTGAAACCTCAATACATTCTGTTCTGTTCTGTTCAATTATGTTTTCAAACCATTTTCGGGTTTACAAATTCGCGTCCACGCCTTTACACATCTTATCATGGTCTCTCATGAACTTCAAACCCAGGCTGCCGCGCCTGCCAACGGCAACACAACGCCAGCCTCCACGTCGCATTGCAGCAGGGGTTAGGGGGCTTTGGGCGTCCATAAAAATGTACCTACAATTACCTACATGGAGGTTTCCTGGAATGGGGGTACCCCAAAATGGACGGTTTATCATGGAAAATCCTACTAAAATGGATGATTTGGGGGTACCCCTATTTTAGGAAACCTCCACATCATAAATCATACATCATCATAAGAACAATACGCATATTTTCGGGTTCCATAGCTGTCAAACATAGTTTCTTTGTTCCTTGAAGCTTGAGGTTTCAAAACCGACACCAGGAATGAGGTCTCAACTATCCAACCCTCAGCACCTTGGCGTCTGAAAATGGAGTATGCCGCAAAATGGTTATCTTAATAGGGAAGATGGTGAACCACTGCTTCTAGAGGTATAACTTGGTAAAACCTGATTTTCAGACGAACCCATGTCGTTCTGGTTTCCTTTATCTAGCCGGAACACACACTTGTTCAAGGGGCATGGGACAAAACACGATGCATCATTCTGTGCCAAGATGGTTTTCAAGATTACTCACACTAAACAAATACCCTAAGACAGTCTCATAATTTCACAAAGCCGCAAGGTGTAATGTGTGGTGCGCTGGTCCAACAGACCCATTGTTGAGCAAACGGGTCAAATGATCAAACGTCCCGAATTTTTTGGCGGAAAAAAAACCTGAAGCAATTGAAATCGCTTGGTTTGATTAGCCCCGATATGATCCCATATGTGTAGCTCAATTTCATCTTAACTAATCTTAGCTTATATCATCTTATGCTTTCAGGCACTGAGAAAACACCCCACTCTCCCATATTTAAAGCTTAAACATACCATTCTTAATTGGTTTCCACCACTTCAGCCAGTTGAACCGCGGCCTGGTAAGCCACTAGCGCAGTGGTCACCTTGGCAGTTCTTGACAGTTTCCACGGTTTTGGCGTTCATTCATGTGTAGTTCATTTGATTTCGCCCAAAATCATCCAAACAAAACAGCCCAGAGTAAACTCGACTATGAACATCTATTAACTGCAAGTTGATGCTGTGATTTCTTGACAATATCATATCTCGAAAAACAAGGAACACATATCATATGCCGCCAAGGGACAGTGTATGCAGAAATGCCCCTGACTGGCTTATCCTTGGCCAGGATCAATGACAGGACTGATGTTTCGGGTGAGGCAGCTACCTGTTGCAGATTGTTGCAGTAAACGCAATTGGCTATCCCTATGAAAGAAGAGAATATGAATGAACACTTTGAGTATAGCACGGAGTTCATTGATCGCCGGCCAAATCACATTCGGTGCGGGTCATCACATTTTGGTGTCGACCATCAGGCAACTGTGTAATTATCCACTGTCTATAATTATCCCGCATCAAATAGAAAAAATAAATAATCATTCGTTTAGTAAGACTGTGCTTTTCTATCTGTCTGGGGCTTACTATAATTGTGCACATTCAACGGAAAACAACCGTTCTGTTTCAAGATTCAGGTGACTTAGGTGGACATGGTCATGCAACTAGGTCCCATGCTGAGCGTCAGGTGAATACCCATTGTTTCTTTTCACCCACCATGAACAGAAGGCAGCCTGGCATGACCTGGCACGACCCCCTTCCCTGCTGCACAAAGAACTGCATGTGGGGCGTTGGTGTCAGATTCATCATACCGCAACCATGGTTTGCCATGCCGCAACCATGGTTCGCCATGCTGTAACCCTGGTTAGTCATGCTGTAACCCTGGTTAGTCATGCTGTGGCCCTGGTTCGTCATACCAGGTTGGACCATAGGCTGCATTTCCGGTCCAGATTTTGGTCGGCAAAGCGCTGTCTGGGGAGGTGCCATTCCCGGAGCGACGGCATCAACGTTGCGAGCAAGTTCACAACATGGTGTTTGCTCAAGAGGCTGAATTTGTTGCAACTCCGGGGCAGCATGTCCACATCTGCATTGCTTGGCTCTCTGTCGATGCAATCAAACCCGCCGGCCATCAACATGGTATGTATGTGGGATGCAACCCCGGGTCTTTTCTTCAACTCTTCGAAGAGGCTTTCAACAACCATTTCTGCATCTGCGCAAAGAAGGTAGCCATCGCTGGGTCATTGCCTTGCACAGTTAATGTGCCCCGCAAGCTATAGCTGAGTTGGTTTATAACCACCATAACTTATACTTATGGTGGAACTATTTGTTGTTACTATATGTTACTATAGTTGGATGATGGGTTAAAAGAAGAACCACTTTCGAACTGGGTGCCATCAACTTGTATAGTATTGACTACTGGGATGACGATCCTTCCAGTGCTAGTAGTGTCAGGCTGTTGGAGACTTCCTCATAGTTAACCGACCAATCAAATGCTCGTTGGGAATACGCCCAAAGAGATCAGAATCCACAATACACCATTATGAGCGGGTTTATACCCCACATACTGTCAACCGAGGATTAGTAAACCTCTAAGGCTTACTTGGGGGAGTAACATTTTAGTAGCGCAATTAATTATCATGATTTAGGGTAGCTCCTACTTCATAAGGGTTCATTCATCCGCGATTAACATTACCATAGCAAACACCATGGAACTTGAAGGGCCTGAAACAGGCTGCCATTACTTATGGCATAGTCATGGTCATCCTGGTGGTTTGTACCTCTGCCAAAACAGATCTAAGTGCAGGGCTACAGTTCGTATCTGGAGTTTCATTCATGTACTAAGTGCATCACCCTCTTTACCCTGCAAACAAAAAACATGTTGTTGCTGGTTCTAGTATATATATATATACGATATACATGTGTACATTTGAATGTACATATAGGATATATGTATATATGCAATCAGTACAGTAGATCGATTTATGGCAAACAAATCAGAGCCACGATAGCCAGGCCTACTCAACCGCTTCACACAGTAACGCCAAGCATCTTTGGCCAGCATCGAGCGGAACGCCACTAAAAATTCCTGGAGGCTGGGACGAAGCCGGTCACCGGGAATCTCCAGTTATCATGGGCTTGTGTTTCCCCATATAATATGGGTTTGTCTGAAAAGATGGTACCTCTAAATCCATTGGTGAGTCATAATTTTCCCCATTAAAAATTGCCACTTAGATGGTATACCCCATTTTCAGACAGACCCATATTGAGTTCTGGTTCCACCTGGGACCATAGTAGTGTGATTTTTGATATGGTATAGGCAATATACTGAACAAATAAGATATATATATATAATATCGCTAGAGCAACTATATATATATATATCTATATATATATATGTATATTGCAACCATCCAAGTACAAATGACTGAAGCATATAAACCCATTTAGAGGATCAAACCAATTATGCCATATTTGGGGAGGAATAAGCATCTATAACTAGCAACAAATTTGGTTGTGAAAACAAAGGGTACCGCCTCGTTTTGATTCACGCAATTGAGCCGTACTCAATATTATCCAGAGATTGGATTCCATGTTATTATCCCATTCTATTCCTGAAACATGGTTGGTTTCCCTAAGAACCCTATGACAATCCCACTAAACACCCATATTGAGTTGTGATCCAATCTCCCACCAAAGATCAACGTATATTGTTGCTTAAAACCCTACAATGTGAGGCCCCCTAGATAGCTAAGTTGGTTTATAACTTCAATAACTAGGGTTTATGATACTTATAACTATAGTTAATGGGGTTTATAAACCACCAAGCAGCACTGGGGTGCTCCACATTGTACGAAATCACCATCAAGGCACCACCCACTTCTCCATTTTTCATGGTTAAATCCCAGGAAACAACGGAAAAAAACACACGGGGCGGTCCTGAGCTTCCGGTGTCTCGCAATCGCGCACCGTGGAATCCTGCTGTGGAGCCCGGGGCAAACGGTGGAATCTAGCAGCTACCCTTTGGTAAACAAGCAAAACATGATGGAAAAACATCACTTTTAATAGGCAAATCAACTATTTCTATGGGCCATTATAGCTATGTTGGTTTACCAGCGGGTAGCCTTTGGATATTTGATATGGCTATTGAAGCCATGGCGTTTGATTTAGTTCGAGGATTTATGATGAAGTCGCGTTTTGGACAACGGTGATTTTCCAGCTACGCTAGTCTAAAAACCAAACGATATCATTTATGGCCAGATATTTACCCTCCAGTCATTGAACATGACGACCCTGCTAAAGCAAATAGGGGGTCGGAAGATGAGTTTCCACTCAAAATGGCTATTCTCAATGTCTATGCTAATTTGGGGAGGGCACGCGATGTTTGATGCTCTATGGCGGCCGTGGAGTCATATAACAACACAAACAAAACAATGAAACCACAACGGTGAGGACACTCGGCGATAAGTTGGTTGATGTTCACCCATTCTTAAAACAAACAAAACAATCAAAACAAACATATATATATATATATACACACATATCACATAATATTATATATATATATTATGAAATACATTGGAATACACTGTTTGGATCCTAAAGTCAATAGTCATCGAAGCGAATAAGGCAGCCTGCCTATCACTCCAGCCATCCGACCGCCTCTTGTTGGGTGCAGCCAGGTGCTGCAAAGAGAGGATTGGCGATGGCCACATAGAGCTGGGGAGTCCTGCTGCAACAGATCTGGCCTTTCACCAAGCATGAGTTCACCATAGAAAAATATGGGTTTTGTTGAAGGATCAAACCATGAGAGATATCTGTTTTTGGATGATTATAACGACTAGTGTTCATTATTTTTCACCAGATGTTCGATGATATTTATTGGGATTGAAGGATGATTTGATAGGCATTGAGTGGGATCCGGGGTTGTCGGAAATTCAACAGATCTGGAAATTCACAACCAAGAAGAAGGAGTTTCACAAAATGGACAATAGGGTATTGATCGCCCCAAAGCAAGGATGACTCAAAAAGTATGAGAAATTCACCAAGAAACATACGTTCGCCATTAAACATTGGTAATTATTCAACGACCACACATGGTGCTCCAGTTATGATTCAACTCACCAAAGATGGGGATATGCCCAATGTTCCAAGACCCAGGGACCCCACAAGGATTGGAGATTCAAGTCTTGTGGCGTTCGCAAAGTTTGTGATACACCACTCACCGTTTTGGAAATTCGTGAAAAGTACAAGGATGAGTTATATATCTATATTAAAAAATCTGGTGACCCCCAAAATCACCGAATTTAGACACAACCGAAACGAGATCGAGTCAAAACGTGGGCGACCTTGGGGACCACATTGTCTGGTGTTCCCTGTAGTGAATCTCAAATATACTTGCAGTGTATACAGTCCCTTTGCAATGGAACACCTTGGAAAACGCTTCAATTTTCCAAACGAACTTAGGAGCTTAATGCATGGCCTTGCTAACCATGATGATCAAATAGTTGGCATCTCTAGCTGGAAGGTGGAGCCTTCAAACGATAGCTGGTAGCTGGATTGCAACTCCAGTTTCACTATAGTTTATGATAGTTTATGGTACTTGGAACTACAACTATGTTTGTTTCTAAGTTTTATGAAGCAATTTAAAACTGAGGAGGGGCATATTGTATGGAACATCACCACTTTTAACTGGCAATTGAGATATATAATTATATATATGGGCCATTTTCATGGCGATGTTAGGCTATCTTACACAACCAGAGGGTAATATGGATGTAATCTAAACAAATAAAACTTCCCCCAGTATCTAATGGACTGTCTTGTCGCCAATGCATCCAAAGCACTCTGGGAAAAGTTCATGCAGAAGCACACAGAGAACCTACCGGCATCGGGTGCCACAGAGGATCGTTGGTAGTGAAACTGGCGGTGGTGTGTTACGGTCATTGGAGTATGATCAATTTGAACAAGGGAGAAGTGAAGGCATCCGTCACTATGAAGCACCTGCTTCATAAACCCGAATAGAACGCAGCAGAGGCGCTCTGACTGAGCTGGTAAGATCCGTCAAGCCGTGTGCTGTAGATGGTCAGGATATGGTAATTCCCGCGAGAATCTTCGTATTGGACGCGATCTCCCAAGGCAAAATGCAATGGCAGGTAAGACGTGGTCGCAGTGTGAGTAAGTGAGGTACGCAAGCAAAGCTATGCAGAATGTGCCATCACGATTGCTTCACCTTCCCTATAACACAAAACATTGTAATTCACTTCAGGAACCTGAAAAGTTTGGCATTAAAGGGTAGCTACTCCAAGCCTAACAATCATTCCAGTGACGTCATGGTGAGGTCGTTATAAAATCAAAATCAATCATACCTAATTCATCCATATATTTCAACTTGAAGTACTGGCTAGCGTGGTAAACCCAATAATAAACCATCCCCAAAATCACCATAAATGGTTGATATAAACCATCCACAAATGGTAAGTTTTATTATTGGGTTGCCCGCATTATGTTGTTGTTCTTTCAACCACCATTGAAAAGGCTTTGTTGGCTAGTGAGGTCACAAGATAATTGGTGATTCCGATCTGCATCCCAAACCATTCCAGTAGATTGCCTCAAAACTCGGACTGAAAGTCTACTGACATGGCCCTCTGCTCATGATTGTTAATGATTAACCTGTGGAACCCCAGGACTTACGTCATTAACATCAAATCACCATTAAATCACTATAAATTCCATTAAACCACCACTAAATCACTATAAATTCCATTAAATCACCATTAAATCACTATAAATTCCATTAAATCACCATTAACTCCCATTAAATCACTATAAATTCCATTAAGTCACCATTACATCCCATTAAATCACCATTAAATCACTATGAATTCCATTAAATCACTAAAAATTCCATTAAATCACCATTGAATCCCATTAATTCACCATTAAATCACTGTAAATTCCATTAAATCACTATAAATTCCATTAAATCACTATAAATTCCATTAAATCACTATAAATTCCATGAAATCACCATTAAATCACTATAAATCACCATTAAATCACTATAAATTCCATTAAATCACCAATAAATTTCATTAAATCGCCATTAAATCACCATTAAATCCAATTAAAGCCCCATTAAATCATTATAAATTCCATTAAATCATTATAAATTCCATTAAATCACAATTAAATCCCATTAAAGCCCCATTAAATCACCATTAAATCACTATAAATCACCATTAACCCTTCTGTCAACTAACACGGTGTTTCTCAAAGCACCAATTCTTCCATCCCCCGGGGGCTGCAGCTCCAGCGTGCTCCATGTGATTCTTGGCTGGTGATTGGTTAGTGATTGGGGATTGTTTGCCCCCAAACAATGGCCTGGAAAATGGTGGTTTAATGGTGCTTTAATGGTGGTTTAACCAACAAAATGGTGGTTTGAATGGGAATCTACCCGGCCTGGTAAACTCACAGTTTGCGAACTTGAAAATGCCAATTTATAGTGAGTTTTCCCATTCAACATGTTGATTTTTCATAGCATGTAAACGTTTACCAGAGGGTACTTCATGTTCAAACAAAGTATATATCAATGGAGTTGGATAATGCTGGTTATCTATCTACTATTTGATATCCCTATGATATACTTCCATTTCTAAGTTCCAGATACCCAATGATATTTCCAATATATTCCCATTAATATATTCCAATTATATCCAATGTTTCTCTATTCCCATTATAACCCAATGAGATTTCCATTTGCAAGTTCGAAGTTCCAGTCGCCCCGCCCAGATATACTCCATGTTCCAAATGCAGGTATTGTTGGTCCGTTAGTTATGTCCCATCAACTATTCCATAAACCATGTTTGGTTTCCCCTTGAATTTCACCATTGAATTGCCCTTATAGTTGGTGATACTCCATCGAATATTGCCACCAAATTTCCACCCAAACAATATATGTTGCCATCTCTTCTTGGTTTTCTTGGTTCACTCCACATTCAAAAATCAATCAAAGACGTTAAACACGATATCCATTGATATCATTTACCCTCTGGTAAACGTTTGCATAACTATGGAAAATCTCCCCGTTTTATAGCTGGGAAAACTCACTATTTCTATGGTCATTTTCAATATCTATGTTGGTCATTGCCAGACGGTAAATTCTACAACCAACCATCTTATACCAATATCCCCAAAGTTGCAGGGTAAAAAACTGAACAACCCTAAAATTGATGCTTCCTGAGTTGATATCATTTATATCATTTTAACCCCCCATTGTTGTTGATGCTTAAAAGCATATATAAACCAATATATAATGTGGGTAAAACAATGCCATACACCATCCCCCAGTCATCACCATGAATATATAGGTGGTATAAACTTACCATTCCCAGTCCTGAGTTGATATCATAGTTTCGCCAATCGATCCCAGCAGATCCCCACCGTGGGGAAGGTGCAGAGGATCAACTCCGCTTGTCTCAGTGGCTCCAACCTGGTGAAGTTGAGGTGGAGCCACTGTTGTGATGGCTATCGGATGGAGATTGAACCAACATATGGGATAGTTCATGTATATATACTGTATGGGATATAACAATATCTATATATAATGTATATTTTTCGGAAATAACAATATCTATATATAATGTATATATATACGGGATATAACAATATCTATACATAAATATATTTATATATATAAAATGGAATAGGTGAACAATATCTAATATCCGGAGACAGAAAATTATGATTTGTCATGGAATATAACAAGCCAACTGATTGGCATTAGGTGTGTCTAAGAATGGGGAAGAAACCCAATTGACGACCATTTGATAGGACAAATTATGATGGAGTACCCTACTTTCAGACAACCCCAAATGATTTCGCATTTCTTCAGTATACAGAACTTGGCAGTTTTTGTAGATCCATTAAATACATACTTTTTCGACTTAATATGTATTATATGTATTATATATAATACACATATATATATAGTATAATACATATATATATATATATAAATTATAATATATATACATATTAAATACACATATAAAAATAACAAAAATATGTATGTATATAAAAATATATATACATATAAATCAAATACATATATATATATAATATATAATACATATATGTAATACATAAATATATTACAAATATCTAATACATATATATATATATAAATATTGATAATATATATATATTGAATATATATATATATATATTGATAATATATATATATATAATTTATATATATATATATTGATAATTTATGTATTTATATATATATATATTGATAATATAAATAAATATCTATTGATAATATATATATATATTGATAATATATAAATATATATTGATAATAAATAAATATATATATATATATATATTGAATATATATATATTTAAATTGATAAAATACATATATATATATAGTACATATATATAATACATAAATATAATACATATATCTAATACATATATATATATATGTTTATTGATAATATATATATATATATATATTGATCATTTATTTATATATATATATATATATTGATAATTTGTATATATATATATATGTTGATAATATTTATATATATATATATTGATAGTACATATATATATATATATATATATCTTATAATAAAAATAATAGATAGATATATAATATACATATTATAAATAATATATATATATAAGTTCGATTGTTGGAGTGAAGGTCCCTGGGAGTGAAGAATTACCTACCGGGTGTGGATCTCAACATGGGTTTGTCTGAAAATAGGGTACCCCATTCCATTCCACATTGTATGCACAGGTTCATATTCAATTTCCAGATTAAAGTTGCCTTCCATTTTCAGACACACCTATATTGGTGAATTGTTAAAAATGTGGCATTGCAGGGCGCAAGAATCCGCCATCAGCTTTGCCTACTCTTGGCCAAATCGGTGGACAGGGAGCCATCCCTACGTTTTGGGTATGATGTCATGGTGGTGCTGGCTATACCCTCTGGTAAACGTTTACACAACTATGGAAAATCAACATTTTTAATGGGTAAATCAACTATAAATGACGATTTTCAATAGCAAACTGTTTGTTTACCGGAGGGTACCACATCATAAGACCATTTCTATTGCTTGCTGAAAAGAAGATCATCTTTGTTGGCTACCCTGTGGCAAACAAGTCAATGAGAAGTCAACACTTGAAGTGGGAAACATCACCCCTACAGAACCATCATCTATATAGGGTGTCCATAAATGGGGTACCCCCAAATGGTTGGTTGATTTCATAGAAAATCCATCTATAAATGGATGATTTGGGGGTACCCCCTTTTATGGAAACCGCCAAAAAAATGGGAATATATACCTTGTTCGATTAGCAGAGGCTTCTTGAGGGTCCACGATCCCAACCGATGATCCGATCCACTATGTTCATCTGGCTTGCTGGAAAAAATCATGTTCACATATATTCGGAGGACCTGTGCAAGGTACACGTTTGTTTTCCTGAATTTGGCCCAGGGTTGCTACGTTAGATTATAGGAGTGTATATATATATATATGTATATATATCATGATCCATTGAAAGTTCCAATAAAAAGTTCGGATGTCCATTGCGAGATTGCCTTCAAGACCTGGATCCAACATCGGCTTCGAGTACTTGTTCCACATCATTTTGGGGGTCCAACATGCTGCTGTCAAACGGAAAAAAACAGCGGGCATAGGAACAAAACACTAAAATTTGGTACTGACTGTGGGTTCTACATGAAGTCTAAGAAATGACCAATGACTTCTCTGACATTTCAACACGCGGCACCTCTGGACAAGCTGTTGGTATCAACAAGAAAGAAATCTTTTGGGAACATCCCAAGTTGGAATAGAAACAATATCGAACATCATTAAACCACTAATTGAGATACTTATGGTTCATACAGATCATAAATAGTATTGGTATAAATGTTGGTAAACATCAGATACTAGTGTTTATAAATGTTCCACTTAGTGCTTATACCATCAATAGTCAAAACATGTTCCAATGGTTCATAAACATCATAAATGGGCCAATCAATAGTTGCCTTCCAAAGTCCCACAAATCATTCTCCCAATTCATTATTCCAGTCAATTGTTGCTATTCAAAGTCACGGTTACGGCCCTTAACAATTATAACTAAATGGAAATAAGATAATTTCTATAATCCAGGATATATATATACATATATACATATTTATCATCATAACTTATAAACCCATTTAAAACTGTTAAAGGCTGTAAACATCGCCAATCTCACCATTATCCAAGAGCCACGGTCACCCCGCGCTCACCTGCGCGGTGCCCAGCGTAAGGCGCTGCGTGCTTCGTTAAGGCTATAGGACTCGCCTCGGCTGAGATGCCGCCACGCGACCAAGTGCCGTAACGCGAAGTTGTTTTGGTGCAGTAAAATGTGTTATTTATGATATGTATATATATATATGTATATATATATATAGTGTATATATATAACTAGTTAGCTAATAAGGGGTTATAACCTGTAGGGAGAAATATCTATTGAACTAGATATAGATATATATATACAAATAATTATATACAAATAGAGAGATAGAACCGTCAGGATAGGATAGTGATAGGAGAATGATAGGGATAGCAATCAAACTATAGAGTCATATAATGGGGTTTATAGAACATACATCGAGTGTCGGGATAGAATAATGATAAGAGATTGGATGTGATAGCCAAACATATGCAGATTTGCCACTAAATACTACCACGGTTTTGATCTACTTGCTAAGTCGCCAAAATTCTATGACCCTCAAACACATGGAACAAGAGTGGAAAAGTGTGTTGGTAACTGTCAATGCAGGAATCACCTCGTTCGATCTATACATTGAGGCCACAGAGAGCCCTCACATAGAAGTGGAACAAAACCATTTAAAGTGGCAGTTGTAACTTGGCTTACGTTCACCCATCCAAATGGAGCTATACATACATATATATATAGTAATATCTATATCGAACAATAGTATAATATACAATGAATAGAGGGAAACATAATATTTTTTTACTATATATACCCAAACTCAATCACCTGAAGGGTTTAGTTGGCCGTGCTTATCCTAGTCAGAAGGCAAGTGACCGAAATAATGAGCATCAAACATACAACAACAGTTTTCTGCAAACACAGCCCAACACTATTTCGCATGTCACTATTGTGGCTCAACCCCTTTGCTGTCATATCGCTACATTCTGCTTGTCCCTAGTCATACCCGTCTAACCAACCACAATTCAAAACACCACAAACCAACATGATTTACTGTATATATATACGTATATATATATATATGTGTAAAATTTGTATACATGTATATATCTACCATAAATCCCACAAATTGCAAATCTATCTGAAACAAATCATAATTAACTACTGAAACCATTTCTTTTAAATTATGATCATGATCTGAAATACTAGGTCCACAATTCACAATTAGACCATAGTTATCTTCAGTAGGGCAATGATAGATCTATCTATATCAATTTACCAGTTGGCCAAGGGCTAACTCTCCTAACTCTGCACTCCAGGGGGATATTCTTGCTCGCGTGCTGAACAATTCGAACCACGAGGCAAACACTATCTTCAAATTATAGATTATCTCCATAATGATGTTATCTGTGTATTTAGATTATTTACCTATTGATGTTATCTGTGTATTTCAATTAGATATGTATTGATGTTGTCTACGTATTCATGTTGCCTACTTATTGATTTGATGTTATCTCGCAAAAGTAGTGTGCTGAATCTGCTCTGGCATACACGTCCACTGCCTAAAAGCCATCTATGGCCAGCCCAAGGCTTCAAACTGGACGACTGCTTGAGAGCCATAGACGAGGATCCTCACTATCACTACCAGATTGCTTCTCTGGAGTTCTGCCATGACTGGGAAAAAATGTGCCATAACGCACCATAACTGTACCATCTTTGGTGTCGGTCAAGACGAATGTTGTCTGGAATTTCGCCGATGTCGAGACTTGAAGTTTCTGAATTCTCAAGCTTTTTAGCCAACACTTCTCTTGCTTTTTCCAAATCAGCTGTAAGTTCGGAATCAATTGCAGAAAGTTTTGGCACTTGGCGCTTGGCACGAAGGTACATCATGATGTCATATTTGGCGCAGCATTGCATGAAGTTGGCATATGCAACCTGGTCTGGACTCTGGAAGTCGTCCTGCGGCGGACCAACGGACGGCGCCTGAATTCTGGAACGAAAAGGGGAAGGGGCTATGCGCTCTTGGTCAGACTGGCAGTCACACGGACCACATTTAGAAGTCTCCCGATACAGCACGCAGCTGCATTCTTGAGCGCCTGCGTGACACTTCCATAGTCAGACCATATATCTTCAGCAGGCTAGCTATAGATCTGTCATGATCTATCTGTATATATCAACTTACCATTAGGCAAAGTTTACCATGATAAAATCACGGTTAACATACTGAACTAGATCAACTTCGCCTTAGGGCCTAACGACCTGGGGCACAAACGCAGGTTTGTGCCACCAACGCCGAGGTGCGTTCCTCAAACTTCGCCACATCCACGGCTCCCGCCACCCATTCCTAGGATCCCAATGGTATGATGAGAAACCACTGGAAAATGGGTCGCGAATGGTTCCAAATAGTAGGCTTTATGGACTTTAATGTGTATTAATTGATGATAATGGATTTTAATGGATGTTAATGGATTTTAATGGACGTTAGTGGATTGTAATGGATTTCAACGGGTTCTAAATGAAGTTCAATCGAATTTTGTATGACTCTATGGGAATTCTAATCCCCCATAATATGGAGCAAATAGGGCAACTCATCAAAATCATGGTCAGCTCATGTCGGGGGATAAATGGAATATGGGAAATACAGCCCCTATCGTGTTAAGCCCCAATCAACAACAACATTGAGATGGACAACAAAACACTGGCACCGGATGGCCACCATGGGTCGAATGAGTCGAATCCCTGATCCTCGGAAAGTCAACTGTCCTCGCATGACCATCTTGAAGGTGGATTCATACCCTCTGGTTATTTAACATAGCCATGGTATAGACGGCCCATTTATAGATGGTTTACCTATTATAAATGGTGATTTTCCATGGCTATGTTAGTCATAACCAGGTTGGGTAGCTCATCAGACCGTCAGACCTGATATTTTTCGAAAGCTCCTAAGAGACACAGTTAAATCATCTCCGGCATCCCCAGTGATCCACATGGTGAATAGGTGGGTGAGCCCGGTGAGCCCCGTGTCTTTTCCTTGAGCTGATGTGGCTGATATGATCTGCTTTCGTTCAACTGCATTCAAATTCTGTTCTACCAGGTGGGCACCCCCGGTTGGTAAAACAATAATAAACAACTACACCATTTTTGAGTGTATATATCACCCCTAAAAATGGTGATGACTGGGGGATGGTTTATGGCATTGGTTTACCCACATTAGTTATGTCTTTTGGTTCATGTTCACCCCATGTTCTAGTTCGATATATCTACCCCAAACCAAGACATGACAGCTTGGGAATCATCCCTCGGCTTTCTCATGGTCACAAGATCTCGTCTCAGGCGTTCCGGGGTCACTGTCGGATTTCTCATGACGACGTTTCTTCTTCGCACACAGTTTCCTGTCCTCATTTTTCTCCAAGCTGACATGGCTCTTTTCATCCATCGAACTCTTTCCAACAAAGACGAACGTCTCACTGACTGCCTCTTGGCGGAAGCACCTCACCGGCGCCCTGCATGACCAAGCACCCTTGGAGGTCATGAAGCACCTCACCGGCGCGTTTGGAGGTCATGCCTGCACCGACCACCTGTCAAGCGCTGCGATGGTGAGAATACGAACAGATATGGCTTCAAAGCCAGACCTGGCACGCTGGTGACGAAAACATTGGAGACGTGGTGCACCTCACCGCCTTGCACCAGGTAGACATGGTCCTCCGGGATCCGGTTGCGCCGGTTGAGCCGAGCCTGGACTTCGGTCTTCTGCCACGCTGCAAGGCCTATAAAAATCGACCTTGGGGTACACCGCTTAGGGGAACCCATACCCTAAACATGGGGAAAGTAAGCTAAGTACACATTATATCCTCGTAAAAATATGCAATTCAGTTTGGGGACAGTATACTGCATACCAAACAATATAGCCCTCATTATGCTACGAGTGATATCCACAGAAATTATCACACGTTAAATTGCCCAAACTGACGGTATATAGGGAAAACATAACCAAACAAATCACTATATACCTATGAATCCCGAACCAAATCAAACAAAACAGTGCAATTTTAGTACCTTTTCCCATCCTTTTCGAGGGTTACATCCCTATCCAAGATCACCATGATAATTGTCCTCATGTGGTTTAAATGCTTGAATCCCTATAACAACCCCTAGTAGTTGTTGTCCATCCCTGTAAATTCCTATGAAATCCTTGTAAATCACGGTAAATTCCTATAAATCATAGAATATCCCTATAAATATCAGTAAGTCACTGTAAATTATGGTAAATCCCTATAAATCATGGTAAATCCCTATAAATCATAGTAAATCCCTATAAATCAGAGTAAATCCCTATAAATCATAGTAAATCCCTATAAAAACCATATAAATCATAGTAAATTCCTATAAATCATGGTAAATCCCTATAAATCAGAGTAAATCCCTATAAATCATAAATCCCTATAAATCATGGTAAATCTGTATAAATCAGAGTAAATCTTTATAAATCATGGTAAAACCCTATAAATCATAGTAAATCCCTATAAATCAGAGTAAATCACTATAAATCATGGTAAAACCCTTTAAATCATGGTAAATCCTTTTAAATCATGGTAAATCCCAAAAAATCAGAGTAACTCCCTATAAATCATAGTAAATCTTTATAAATCATAGTAAATCCCTATAAATCATAGAAAATCCCTATAAATCAGAGTAAATCCCTATAAATCATGGTAAAACCCTTTAAATCACACTACATTCCCAAGACTCTATGATTCCCATGGCCTCCTCCAGGCCGCCCACTCACACTGTACCAAGGTGCCGCCAGGGGATCCGCTGCATCCTCCTGGACGCTGCAGAGACCCAGCAGCTCGCAGCGCATGGCGCAGTGATGTTCGCTCCTGCGTTTGAACGTCGGGAAAACGATGGTCTCCGGTGGACGTATGGTACCTTGATTGAAGGAACTGGGCACTGGGAAATCTCCTGACATTCTTAGGGGTTTGTAAAAATGTCTCCCGGGGAACATCAATGCTTCGCACTTTCTAGAGTATTTTGGAGGATATATCATGAATTATCATGATATACTAAGATGGGCCATGGAGTTAGTCAACTAGTCAGTAAATGGATTATAATTGGGATAGAGGGGGCTATATCCCCAGTTACTAACCAGGAAACGCTAATCCCATGGCCCATCTAAGTATGGAACATTAACCTAAAATGGTGATAGAACAAGCATGAAAATAGATATTTGTTGTGATATGATATATTCTAAATTTGTTGATATGGAAAAACCATGGTGAATCTTGGCTACCTGTCAAAAAATATAATTCTCACCCGGTGAATGGATCAATTTTACCATTGATACGAAAAGATTAAAGTACTAGTTAGTATATAGAAAAGCCTGGGAAAGGTAGATTGTGAGGTGGTTTGAGGGGATCTAAAGTTTGGACATTTGCAGATTGGAGGGATATGTGTCCACATTGAATTTTCACAGTAGTTTTGGGATAGAAGGACGAAAGAAGAAAACAAAAGGATTTCGGCAACACAGTCACATGAGAGTTAGCTAAACTTTAAACACAATGATGGAATGCAATCAAAAAACATTACAAACAACATCCGGACATCTATAGAGACGACTTATATATACAATATATTATATTAAATTAAAATTTATTATATCATATTACATCATATTATATCATATTATATCATATCATATCATATCATATAATATTATATCATATTATATCATATTATAATTTATTATATTATATCAAATTATATTACATTATTATATATTATATTATATCATATATAATATTAAATCACATTACATTATATTATATTATATCATATTAAATCAAATTATATTATATTATATTATATTATAGTATATAATATTATATTTGTATATACATTACACATCCATGAAAGTCACATGAAAGTCACACAATCATTGGTCAAATTAGTCAAATTCACCATGATTCCCAGGTTTACCTCATATATCCCCCGCAAAAAAACGGCTGTCCCGGAATGGGAAGGGCACGGATGACCGGCATATTGGATCTCAAAGGGAGCTCCTACGACACACGACGACAAGAGGCCCCCAATACAAGGTGGTGCTCCACTTCATCAGCTAAGTTGGGGAACACAACTGCAATAGCTAGGGTTTGTTGTACATATCGATAGTTACTATGGTTTACAAAAGCAACTTGTAACTGGGGGCACCACCTTGTAGATAGCTAAGTTGACTCACATAACTTGGTTAAGGCTTGGGTTTAGGGGATATAACGGACGAGTATCTATGGTTTTATAAAGCGACAAACATCACTGAACAGCCTCAGCTATGGGAACATCGCCCCAGATTCCATGTAAAAAAATTGAAAACAAGCTGACGAATGGTTGGTTAGTGGTTGTTTTTCATGGTTGGTGAATGGAAAATGGATGAAAATGGTAGATTTTTTTTTACCAAGACACACAAGGGAATCGGGCGGTGATTCAAACAACATGCGCTAATTACTAATTGGTATATTCGAATCCATAGATCCGACACTTGTGCATTTGGGGCGATTTTTAAATGGTTATAAATGGTTGGTGGTTGACCTACCCCTCTGAAAAATATAAAAGTCAGTTGGGGTTATAATTCCCAATATATGGAAAAGACATGTTCCAAACCACCAACCAGACTGTATATCCATGGCACGTCCATAACGTCCATAAGTTGGGATATAAGCCCTGTAATTTTGACCATAGACACACGTTTTTTTAGGTGGAACTGCAACCCGCAGTTGTACGAATAGCTGGACGACTTTCACTCTACAGAGATTCATGGCTAAAATGCGCACAGTCATTGGGGGTAAAATGTGGTTTTTGTTTTCTCTTTTGACGGGTAGATTGAAGGTCTTTATTTGATGGATCATCTCTGCCAGGTTTTCCACAGAATCCTTTTCAGTTTGATTGTGCCCCAAAGCCATCTGATCTCAGTACTTTTCGAGTTCCAAATTGATGTGAGGCCACAGACCCCAAGAATTAGCGAGCTTCGCTTTACTGTCGCTGAAAGTGGATTGAAGTCTTCATAAACCATTCAAAGGGACACCGGAATACCACGACTGTCGGAGTTGCGCATGGGTCAAGTCGTGGCTTTTCTTCCAGGAGCAGACGCCGAAGCGGCACCGGCGCCTTTCTCCGCAAACGGCTATGGTATCACCAGCCATTTTCGCAACGTAGTCACTGATCTCTGGGCCCCTTCTGCGCCGCGCTCCAGGCGCGCAATCTCCTTTGCCTGGCATGCAATTTCTACGCCGAAAAGTCGCGCCTTTTCTTCCTTGAACTTTGTTGTTTTGATTCTTCTATTTGCTATCAGCTATCACATGCTATCACTATGAATCTCTCACAAAGGGACGACTTGTAAACAACAGACCCAACAAATTAAGTATATTGTGGTACGTTGTACTGTACGGCTAACAAATAAGCTTACAACATTGCTAAGCAACAACATTCCTTATGAACATCTACCATTTAGGTTGGTCCAGAAAATCCAATCACTAATTTTACCTGTGGGCTGAAGGTGGATGATCACTATATTGTGGTAGGCAAAATGTTTTCTTCGGCTTGCAGAAGATAGTGTTCAGCTGTTAAACAAGCATACATCCTTACAATCGCCGGCCACAAAGTCCATCAGTATCACTATGGCTGAGAAGTTCGCATCCGAAAGCGAGCCAGGTATCAAACTGGGATGATTTGAGATGTGTAAGACACCGGCTCTAATTGGGAACTCTAGTCATGGGTAATTTTAGATACCTTCAGAAGGAAACACACAAAACTGATAAGTATACAGCCCAAGTTTTAGCAAAAACATATGTACATATATATATATATATATATTAATATGTATATATATATTAATATGTAAATATGTATATATATGTAAATATATATATAGTTATACATATATATATATATATACACATACAATGTATGTATGTATGTATATATATATATATAATGTGTATATATATATATAATATATATACATATATATATATATAATTTATATATTATATATTTACACCACAAAACGATACAAAACCGCCTTTCGCAAACCCTTAGAATAATGGCTTAACCCCACGTTTACTGGGTAACCTCCCGTTTTTTTCTGGTGAAACTACGAGTCGGCGGTTCACCCAGAACATGTCTCCAATCCTATCAAAATTGCACTTGTTGAAAGTAAAAAACACCATTCTCAGACACGAGACCCCCCATGAAAATCCAGTTGATCCAGCAGAAACCCCCATATACTTGGTTAAGTTTTACATCGTCTATATCCCATCAAAATATCCCATGAACTATCCCCACGGAAAATCCCATTTGATCCTACTAGTTGGTGCCCCAGTTTTATAAGAGGTTAATGTGGTTAAAACAAAGCCATAAACCACCCCATGTTTGACGGTTTATACCTATCAAAATGCTGATTTTGGGGATTGTTTTTGGCATTGTTTTAACCACATTCAATCATTTTGGTGTATAAACCACAGATGAACTATAAACATATCACCCATGGGATCCATGGTGCTGCCATATATGGTAACATGGATCCCATCAATATACCCCAGTCATGTTAGCATATAAAAAAAAAAAACACCATGGATCCTATGGGTCATGAAATCAGCGGGCCCCCGGTCCTGCTGCTCCGCCTCGACCCCAGGACTCGGAGAGAGCATCCCTGGTGCACGGCATGGTCTCCTTTAATGAATCATATGATGATGATGATGATGATGGGAAAACCACGGGAAAACCAGAGAAAAACCATGATTGGTGATTGTTCAGTCATGATACCATTGAAAAATCGAGGAAAAGGGCTGGGTTGAAGATGTTCAATGGATGTTAATAGAAGGTGGGGGCCCAACCGATAGCTAAGTGGGTCAACCCAACTAGTAACTATAGGTGAATTCTATGGTTTGTGGTAGATACCGAACATTACCGAACTAGAGAATACGTAGGGTGAACATAGACCAAGTTACAAATGCGAGGACCCACATTGTGATTAATAATCGACAATGCAGTGTGTCCAAATGGTTTCCTCACCATCATGAATGTTCATTACTTGGTCGATATGAACAGACTTTCCATCTGTTGCAGAGTAAGCAGTTAAACTCATAAATTTATCATCATGCATCTAGATCATGCAATCTGGTGTGAACAATTTCCTCGGCAAAATTACTGGAATATCATGGGATACATGATCCATGTGTCTGAAAATGAGGTTGGTTGGTGGTGTCAACCCCCGAGGACACCAAACAATGACTTAGTCACCGCTAGGGGTCATCAATCCCGCTGCACCTCAAGGCAGACACCACCTGGTTGCAGAAAAAATCGTTGTTGAGTTCGATATATCCACCACTAACCTACCGGTATTCGTTATTAACGAGTTAGAAACAGACTTGAACCTATCGTTTGGGGAGGCCTTCCTCCACTGTTCAAACTCTTCGACTTGTAGCTGCTTAATGTGGGAAACCTGTCATAAACCACACGTTTGAAACCAACCATGACTGGGGGGTCATTTTACATCATTCCATGACTCTCGGGGAGCAAATCAACGTCGATTTGGGATGGTTTATTGTTGGGTTACCACATGAAAAACCACATTAATGTGGTTAAAACAATAATCAACAATCCCCCAAATCACCATAAATAGGTGGTGTAAGCCATTCCCAAATGGGTAGCTTATTATTGTTTTAACCACGTTAGTATAAATCTCCATTTGGGGCTGGGAAACGGGTATCGATTGTTCCGCGGTGATCTGGACATATGGAAAGAGTGAGTTACGCAGAAGAGGTTTGATCGGGACCTATTGAGAAGATATACTTTAATGACCTGGTAAAAGTGCAACTTGTTATTGTTGGGTATGGATCAAGGACCATATCCCTTAGAGATGTATGGATCGTGAGTATGTATGAGTCGGGCCTACGGATCGTCTGTGGGTCCAGGGTGTGTTAAATCACCGTAAGTTGGTTGAAAGCTACTCAGGTTCCCATGTGCTCCCGTGAAATCCCTATTAAACCATCAAATACTTGGTGAGATTCCATTCAACTACCATGGAAAACCACCATGAATTTCGAACAAAATCTCATGAAACCACCAGGTTTTTCTCATGTGTCATGATTAAACCGCAAACACACACACACACACATTTTCTCGGTGAACACATGCGAAAAAAATCCGAAAAAGTCCCTCCTTTGGGCCCCCATCCATTCAGAATTCACAAGCGAAAAAAACCACGGGTGGCACCTCCAAGGTGGAGGTGGTGTGTAGCCCCACGGCCACCACCTTGGAAGGCCAGGCAGCCTGGCAAATCTGGCAGCATTGTGGCAGATCTGGCAGATCTATATAATCTATAATATATATATAATTATTGTATAAATATAACCATATAACTTATATATAATATTTATACTGTAATAATGGTGGTGTGTATATATATATATAATCAGATAAACAGTAATGTGGTATGTGGTATAAGTAATATTTATATCATAACTTATTTTTTTTAAAAAAAAATTATGATACCATATGTGCAAATATAATTAATGACCATATAACTTACCACTGGAACCGCACAAGGCGGTGGCGGAAGTTTCAAAAATAGGAAACCTATAGGAGAGGTTGGTTGTTGTGAATCAAGGATGGCAGAGCGAAGCCACTGATGGACCGAAAGGTGCTTGAGGTCTCCTCTCTTTCTCTCTTTTTCTCTGACTATCTACCTACCTACCTACCAATCTATCTATCTATCTATGTATCTATCTATCTATCGATCTATCTCTCTCTGTCTCTCTCTTTCATCTGTCTATCTGTCTAGCTGTCTACCTGTCTATCTCTATCTATCTATCTATCTGTCTGTTTGTCTGTCTGTCTACTTGTCTACCTGTCTAACTATGGTGCAGTGTCATTCAGTCTAATGTAGTGTAGTGTACTGTAGTGTAGTGTAGTGGTATGTAGTGTAGTGCAGTGTAATGTAGTGTAGTGTATTATTGCTATGTAGTGTAAATTAGTGTAGCGGAGTGTAGTGGAGTGTAGTTGTAGTTGTAGTTGTAGTGTAGTTGAGTGTAGTGTAGTGTAATGTAGTGAAGTGTAGTGGAAGGCAGTGTAGCGTAGTGTAATGCAGTGTAGTGGAGTGTAGTGTAGTGTTATGTAGTGTAGTGTAGTGTAATTTAGTGCAGTGGAGTGTAGTGGAGTGTAGTTGTGTAGTTGTAGTGTAGTGTAGTGGGATGTAGTGTAGTGTAATGTAGTGTAGTGGTGTGTAGTGGAGTGTAGTGGAGTGTAGTGGAGTGTAGTGGAGTGTAGTTGTGTAGTTGTAATTGTAATGTTGTGGAGTGTAGTGTAGTGTAATGTAGTGAAGTGTAGTGGGAGTAGTGTAGTGTAGTGTAATGTAGTGTAGTGTAGTGGAGTGTAGTGTAGTGTAATGTAATGTAGTGTAGTGGAGTGTAGTTGTGTTGTGTAGTTGCAGTTGTAGTTGTAGTCTAGTGGAGTGTAGTGTAGTGTAATGTAGTGAAGTGTAGTGGAAGATAGTGTAATGTAGTGGTCCGAACCCCTGGTGTTTTTAACATTTTGACTTGGAAATGTGCTTCGCGCCACAACGGCGTGCACATTTTGACTTCGAAAAACCTCCAAAAGTGGTGCGAACATGTGGTTTTTTCTACATTTTGACTCCAAAAGTGTGTCCGAACCTGGTGTGTTTTTGTACATTTTGACTTGTGAAATGTGCTTCGCGCCACAACGGCGTGCACTTTTTCGACATCTCAACTTCCAAAAGTGGTCCGAACCTGGTTTGTTTTGTACATTTTGACTTCAAAATGTGCTTCGCGCCACAACCTGCCAAAACTTCCAAAAGTGGTCCGAACCTGACATTTTGACATGTGGTGTTTTCTACATTTTGACTTGGAAATGTGCTTCGCGCCACAACGGCGTGCAATTTTTCATCTCTCATCTGGCCAGCTGGCTCCACACCCGCCGCTTTAGCGAGCCTACTTTTCGACCCTCCAGAGCCACAAATCATTGGAAAATTACAGTGAATCGCGACTTTCCTACCTTTTCGCGCATCAGCAACTTTCCAGTGGTTGATCATGTTTTTCAAAAAAACATAATGTTCCTATTGTTGGTGTTGGTTTCCGATTACTATATTATTTGAACTAATATAAATAGTATAACCATATATTTAGTAATATGATATATATATATATAACCACAATGAAATGGGAACTGATTAAATTGTTCCCAGAAATTATTATTCCCAGAAGTTATACATTATATATATATATATACATCACCATAATTATTGTATAAAGATTATCGAAGGAAGTTTAGAAGTCAAACTTCTGACAATATGGACAGATGAAAAGCAGAGCAGGGCAGAGGCAGAGAGAAGAGAAAGATTAGAAGAGAGAAGAGTAGAAGAGAAAGAGTCAGAAGAAAGGGTTGATGCTTCATTTAATGGTTTTGCTAAGTTACCCGCAACAGCAATCTTGGTTTCACAGTTTAATCACCAAAAGGTTACCATGGTTTCTGACTCAGTTGGTTGCACAATTAGAACTATTCGGGCGATACGAAGCCAGCGGTGCAACCTTTGAACCTTTGGTAAACTCGCCGGTGACCAGCGAGGTGCGAGTGACCAGCGAGAGGTCGGGGGCGTTTTGCCCCAACTGAAATCGTGGTTTTTAACCAAGAAATGAAACGGTTCATTCCTTTTTTGGAAAGCACAGGGCGTGAACTTGAGGCCATTAATGAATATTGCTATATATTGCTATTGCCCACATGAATTGGGAGATCACCCCTGAAGTTCAAGAAACTAAAGAAACTCATCTGGTGCATGCCAGTTGAAAAACATCCTTAGATCGTCAATTCATGACCCGTGATTTTTCCCATCACCTTACCATTTTATGGGGCCACGACTTGGTGGCAAGCATCTGACTTTTCTGACCAGAACTTAGGATCTGCTGACAAAGTCCATCGGAAAAACAAACAACCACCGATTCCCCCAGTAGTGGATGGAAAATACAAAACCATCTTCAGCAAATGCAGGATAGTTTGATTGTCCATTGAAGCCTCCATTGATTGATGTTCCTCTATTTTCCCATCAAAATCCTCCATGTAAGTCGTCGATGTTTCCCATATGTTCTTAGCAGAAGGATATGGTCCACAAAAATAGGATGGCTAATGCATGGGTGTGTCCGGATATACCCTCTGGTAAACTAACATAACTACGGAAAATCACCATTTTTAATGGAGTAAATCAACTATAAATGGCAACTTTCAATAGATTGTTGTATGTTTACCAGAGGGTACACCAAACATGGCTTGGCTATCCCCATGGCAAACATGTTGTACAAAAATCTGACATGTTTTTATCAAGTCATGCTGGGTACTCCATACCTCTGCTGTCATAGTATCAAGGCAACAATGTGTGTGCTATTTCAATGGTGTTTAAACATAAAAAATGGTGCTACAATGGATGAACATATCAACCCATTCATCAACCACTACATAGAAAGTTTATTTTTTTTAAACACTATGTTTGGGAACCCCATGGAACCCCCATATTTGGGTGTATGTGTTTTTTTTTTAAATCCCGTCAATCAACATGGTTGTGATTACTCCTATCGATCGCGCCTCCAAGGGCGGCAATGGAGGTATCAAGGCTTGAACCTAGGAACAAGAAACAGATCTCCCTGGTTGGTGGTATACCTACCCCTCTGAAAATATCAAAGTCAGTTGGGAGTACTATTCCCAATATATGGAAAAATAAAATTCATGTTCCAAACCACCAACCAGAAAATATTGAAAAAACATGAAAAACACAATCTATTTGGATCTATTTGGAGACTATATTGACATATATTGACTATATAATCCTTGAAGTCAATTCTACACTTCAGCCTCCAAAATCGACGCGTCACGCTTCAGACACAACACTCTGAACACTCTACACTTTACACTCCCAAAACTCTGAATTTCACAATGACTTGAGCAACTCCCAAGCGAATTCATGGATGATTTTTTGATCTTTATGGGAACATCATCTAATTACATTGTATATATATATATATATATTCTGGTTGGTGGTTTTAACCATCTTGAAAAATATGAAAGTCAATGAGAAGGATTATCCCATATATTATGGAAAAACCACCAACCAGTATATTAATATGAATATGTATATATAATATAGCAAATAGTCAGGATAAAATGGAGAAACCAACCATACAGCCGAGTTCCTCGAGGCTTTCAACGAATTGCTTCAAAAAACCGCCGAGAAACGTAGTGTTTTTTACAACAAAGCACCAACAAGGGTGTCCCACTTGCCATGTTTTCTGGTCATCCTAACATCCCCAAAGTCGGCCCATGAAGGCAGCAAAAACAGGTCCAAGGGGTACAGTCTGCATAGTTTCTAATGTGCTGGAAAAACCTTGCTACCATAGAAGTTTCCTGAGGATATCATTCTCAAGCATTTCTGTCTTTGCAATCTTGAAACCCCATAAATCAAGGAAGGTTGCGTTCTTGCTCCAAAAGACAACCCCGTGGTTTTGCGGGAAAAATCCCTACAAACAAACTTAACAAGTGAAAAATAGTGAAAACCTTACCTTATAACAGACAGAACTTCCTGTGAAATTTCCAATCGCACAATCCTGCCGACTCAAACATGAAAGAAGTTGCACCCTTGTTATCCTTGTGCCTTCCATATTAGCTCATCACCCTCATTAACCCTAGTAAAATGGTGGTTGGAACTGGGAGAAGCTGATGACTGGGCCACGGAATTACCCGATTCAGATTCAATTGTGATCGGAATATCCCCAACTTAGAGAACGCATGAACCTGATGTTTTTTTCCCCACCTGCCAGCTGAAGTTGTTAGACTTTATCAGAGTTGTTGTCCTCGCCATCCTCCTCCTCCTCCTCGCCTCTCCTCCTCCTCGCCTCCTCCTCCTCCAGTTTCTCCCCGACCATGTCTGCATCAACTTCCACCTCAACTTCCGCCTTGCCAACTCTTCGCCAAGCTCTTCGCCAACTTCCCAGCTCAGTGCGCACCGCTGGACCTCAACCTGGGAGCTTCCCAGCTCAGTGTGCACCGCTGGACCTCAACCTGGGACCTTCCCAGCTCAGTGTGCACCGCTGGACCTCAACCTGGGACCTTCCCAGCTCAGTGTGCACCGCTGGACCTCAACGGCCAGATAGAATGCCAGAAGATATGCCAGATAAAATGCCAGAAGATATGTCAGATAGAATGCCAGAAGATTTGCCAGTAACAAAACGTATAAATGTCATGGTGGGGATAACTCGAAGTAAAGTATTTTTAATGACTATATATATTTCAACATGCTTAAACCATCATTTCGATGGCAAAATCAGAATCTGACGTATTTTTGGTGGTTATATTTACATTAAAAGTTGTCATTGCTGGACCATTCGCATCCGCCTTGCGGCGCCTTGCTTGGGATAGTGAATGCCATTAATGCATGATGTTCGAAGGATAAAAAATGCATCGAAAGGGGTGAACAATCCATAGTTATGATTACCAATATATATCCATATTTGTAATAATTATTACCACAATCATACTATGGGTATACTATGGATATATGGTAAAATCAATGATTACCAATATCCATTGTTTATTACCATATATCATCATATATCCATAGTATACCCATAGTATTTCCATAGTTCATCATAGTTCGTATTGTTTGTTGACGTCTTCCTTCAACGGTTGGCCAATCGTCGCAAGGCGCCCTGGATCTTTGGCCGTGGTTGCTCCAGCATGCCCTCGATGCCATCGTCTTCTGCAACATCTGCCACCACGGTGAGGCGGCCCCAATGGCGGCGGGCGGCGGCTCCAACGGCGGTGCTTTGCCGCCGTGGAGGAGGCGCGCTCCCCGCACCCCCGAGACTGTTCGAGAATCCCGAGACATGGCACGTGGTGGGCAAAAAAAAAAGGTGTATTTGGGCAAGAAAAACTGCGTAAATATATATATATATATATACTCAAGTTGCTTCAAACCCCCTTTGGGACCAGTTTAGAACCCAAAAATGGTTTCTAAAATGGAATCTACCAGGGGGGTCTTAGAACCAAAATTTTTGGCAGCTATTCCGTTTTTGGGTTCTAAAATGGGTTCTAAAATGGTATCTTCCACCCTCAAAAAAACATTTAAAAACATTAAAAAAACCATTGTTGAAACCATCGCATTTCAGGGAAAAACGATGAGGAAATCTGCGCCCCCAAAAAATAGATCAACATGAGGCGAATCAAAAAAAAACTGCAAAGAGCACTCCATGATACTCCACAACATTTTTCAATGGGTGGCGGCCCGGCCACAGATGGTCGTATCATTTACTACCTATGGAGCCAGGTTTTTGCCCGCGCTCTTTGCTTCCTTTCTTGCCAAACCATTAAAGTACACCCGAACCCAAATGCTTTCAGAATGTCCCGTAAGTCACCCCTTTTCAAACGAATTTAGTTGTGGACTCGTTCCATTTCCCGTGCGACTGTTTGTTTAATTTTATGCAGACATGTCCAACCAGAAAAAAAATCAATAAAACAGCAAACTCCTACATGCAGTGTTTTCAAAAAAACAGTTGTATTTTTGCGTCAAAGGAGAAAAACAAGGAACAAATCATCACATGCGGAATCAGCAAGCAGCTGTGTGTCGAACTACAGCTGTCCATCGAACTACAGCTGTCCAGCTGTCACTTAAAAAATGGCAAGTTTGCCTACCTTCATCAGGACACCACTGACTGGACACTTGTTCTTTTGGGATATTTGGGGGGGCTGGGCACAGAGATGTCACCCTAGACAATGCACCTTGAGGATTTATCTTTGGGAAGGGTTCTGGAATGGTTTCCTACTTGGCCAAACGTGTGAAATACCAGCTACTGCAAGGGGAAACCATTTTAGAACATTTGCATGCTTAGGTAACTTTCATTTGTTCATTTGTTGCACAGGCATTCGTCTACTTGTAGAAGAACAGAAGATGGCAGAAACAGTTTTAGCTGACTTGATTATCACTGACATTCATTAGCATTGGGTTGTACCTGCCGACCTACCCCTGGAGGTATTTATCTTTGGGAAGGGTTCTGGAATGGTTTCCTGCTTGGCCAAACGTGTGAAATACCAGCTACTGCAAGGGGAAATCATTTTAGAACATTTGCATGCTTAGGTAACTTTCATTTGTTCATTTGTTGCACAGGCATCCGTCTACTTGTAGAAGAACAAAAGATGGCAGAAACAGTTTTTAGCTGACTTGATTATCACTGAAATTCATTGGCATTGGGTTGTACCTGCCTACCTACCCCTGGAGGTATTTATCTTTCGGAAGGGTTCTGGAATGGTTTCCTGCTTGGCCAAGCGTGTGAAATACCAGCTACTGCAAGGGGAAACCATTTTAGAACATTTGCATGCTTAGGTAACTTTCATTTGTTCATTTGTTGCACAGGCATCCGTCTACTTGTAGAAGAACAAAAGATGGCAGAAACAGTTTTAGCTGACTTGATTATCACTGAAATTCATTAGCATTGGGTTGTACCTGCCTACCTACCCCTGGAGGTATTTATCTTTGGGAAGGGTTCTGGAATGGTTTCCTGCTTGGCCAAACGTGTGAAATACCAGCTACTGCAAGGGGAAACCATTTTAGAACTGTTGTATGCTTAGATAGCTTAGATAGCTTAGATATGCTCATTTGTTGCACAGGCATTCGTCTACTTGTAGAAGAACAAAAGATGGCAGGCACAGTTTTAGCTGACTTGATTATCCCTGAAATTCGTTTGTGTGTCACTACAGCTGTTTCCAGTGGGGAAATTTTCTACCTACCAATTTGCCGCTCACTTCACCTATTGGCCCTTTCGTTCAGAGATGTGGAGCTAGACAATATTTGGCCCACGCCTTTTCGGAATTAAATCAAAAGAACAGCCCAAATGCATGCAAATCTCTAGCAAATGCACGTACATTTTCGACGCGGGATTTTGCAGCCTCTTGTGACACAACATGCAAAAGCCACTTTATGTGTGTCTCAGGTGACGGCAAAAGAAGCAAACATGCAAAAAATAAACTCAAAAAAACATGCATTGTTGGGGTGAATGCAAAGGTAAAGGTACAGCTAACCACTTCAAAGCTGAGCTGAACCCACAAGTTCCCCCAGTCAGAAATGTTCTTACCATGTACTGAGATCAAGAAACAAACTGAACTGTGATTTTGTCAATTTTTCTACCGTGTATCTGTATATAATCCTTCTGGGTTTTTGTGCCGAATGGCATTGGTTCGGCAATATGCAATATTGTTGCGACATTGTGCAATCGAGCCTTGCAAATCACCAAAACCATACTTTCAACAGGAAGATCAAACTGGCAAATTGCTTTCAACCACCGGCTCACTAGGGATCACAAATACCTGCACAAAACCTGCACCATTTATCATCATATGCTATTATAGAAGCTTCCAAGGTTCTACAATGCTTACGGGACCGGAGGTTCTACAATGCCAATGTTTCATTCTAGAACCCTCCGTGTTTATCCCCAGGGGAGGGCATTCTAGAACCTTCCAACTTGAGGGTATGTAAAATCAATGATTACCAATATCCATTGATTATTACCATATATCATCATATATCCATAGTATACCCATAGTATTTCCATAGTTCATCATAGTTCGTTCTTCCATATTGTTGTTGACGTCTTCCTTCAACGGTTGGCCAATCGTCGCGAGGCGCCTGGATCTTTGGCCGTGGACAGCCCAAACGCAGCCAACACGGCATCTCCAAGCGAAAGCCTCGCACCTGCGAGACGTGGAGACGTTGCGACGTGCCCGTTTTGAAAGTTGGTTTTGAAAAGCAGTGAGCATATCCATCTGGTTGGTGGTATACCTACCCCTCTGAAAAATGATGGAGTTCGTCAGTTGGGATGATGACATTCCCAATATATGGAAAAATGTTTGAAACCACCAACCAGCCATTCATGAAGTATAGTTATGGCCCGAAATACCAGTTATAAGTACTAAAGAAAACCAATTTATAGAATGTAGAATCCCATTTATAACTAGTTATAACTAATAAAATGGCCATACCTGTAGTATACTATAGTAAATACTTGTAAACATTTGTTATATAACTAAGATTGATTAAGTGTATTATACTGTATATACTATAGTAACCTGTTAACAACTATCTAATATAGCAAACACCTATGGTCACCGACAGAATTATGGGAAAAAAAAAACGTTCAACTTAGACAGGCGGCGCCTGCGTCCGATTTTTCCATAATTGCATTTTTCCCCATAAGGGTTCAAAATATCCCGGAAGTGATCCGAACCTTTTTTTTTTCCCATAATTCTTGGAGGTGGACATTATTTCCATAATTGATTTTTCCTGTGAAATCAGGGGGCTAGGGCAGATTGACCGGTTTTTCCATAATTATTTTTTCCATATTTTTTTTTTCCATAATTATTTTTTTCCATAATTCTGGCTTTAGGGGCATATACCAGATCTTTAGACACATATTTTCTATAATTCAATATTCCCCCTTAAAATGCATTCAAATTGCGAACATCACATGATATTATGTATATCAATGGCAGGCTTGAGGGGCATATACCAGATCTTTAGACACAAATTTTCTATAATTCAATATTCCCCCTTAAAATGCATTCAAATTGCGAACATCACATGATATTATGTATATCAATGGAAGACTTAGGGGCATATACCAGATCTTTAGACACAAATTTTCTATAATTCAATATTCCCCCTTAAAATGCATTCAAATTGCGAATCGATGGACATACTGTCACCGACAGAATTATGGAAAAAAAACATATGGAAACATTAATTATGAAAAAAAAAAATGTTCGTAACTTTTCCATCATAGACAGGCGGCGCCTGTAAATTGAAACGTTTTTTTTTCCATAATTCTGTCGGTGACTGTAGTTATAAACCAACATTTAAACCAACTTACCAGGGGGACCCACCTTGCAGGTGAAGAACAATTGCGAGATCCACATTTATGGATTCTTACGGGGTATATACATCTATTCCGCATGAAGTTGGTGTATGTTTTTGGATTATGGGACGATGGGATGCTGTTTTGGGTCAGATCACCCTGGCAAATTCTTGGATGTTCGAATAGGCATTGGGGAGATTTGACAATAAAAAACAGGTTGGCGGTTGACCTACCCCTCTGAAAAATATGAAAGTCAAATATTCCTGAAAAATATGAAAGTCAAATATTCCCAATAGATGGAAAAATAAAAAGGAAAAAATAAACAATCCTGGACCACCTGAAAACCAATAAAATTTGACCTTTTGGGTCAGTGACCCTAAACGACCTTTTATTGTGCAAAACGACCCAAAAAGGCAAAACGACCCAAAATGGTCCAAACATAGGGTAAGGTGATATATCATCACTCAAAGCTCATCTGGCTCAATGTGGTGTGCTGAGCCCAAAGATTTCCAGGCCTGATTTTCTGCGGCTCACTTTTTGCATCACTTGCTCTTTGGAATTGTGGTTGGAGACACCCTGCTATAGCCAGCACTGCTGTGAGTTCTCCAGCATCCCTCAGGCTCAAAAAGGTATGGAATGAAGTGCAATTTATATAATGAATATGTTCAGTATATATTTGATTGATCATTGTAATTTACTGTTTGGTCTTTCCCGTGATGGCTAACCTGTCAGCCTCTGCCCTTGCTGTGGCATGGGAAGATGTTGCTAGCATTCGCCGAAATGCTGTCAAACTCCGAGCGGTTTCTCGGCCCCATCAGACTTGAACTTCTTGGGCCTCAGCGTGAAAGGCTTCAACTGCCACCACTGCAAGAATGTAGGTACTGCAAATTCTTAGTGAAAAAATCTGGGTATGTTCAAGGCTTGATACATGGCCCATTAAAATGTTCACATATCATTCTATCGATTTTCTCAATGAGGTCAATGTCTTTGGCAAGCAGGTCACCCGGGACACCTTGAAGTCCAATAGATATTTGATCGAGCTGGCCATCAAGTACTTGGGTACCAGGGTCTCTGTCCCCACATGCCAGACCCACCTAGAAGCGCTCTATCGCTACATGGAAATTCCTTGCCCAAGCAACTTGTCTACATGTAAGCCCGTCGTTACTTTGCACTTTATCGTTTATATAAAACTAAAAATGATCACTGACAAAACATAGTCAAAACATAATTACTATTTTTCTGGTATGCAGTCTTTTGCATTTGAAGGTAACATGTCAAGTGAAGGTGGATGTTTTCTGACATTTTCTCCATTTAATTCCTAGCTCAGGCAGCACCATTGAGATGCAAGGATGGGTTCTACGACGATGCCTGTCAAACGTCAACAGGATTTGTGGCCGTCCTTACCGTCCGAAGGACCAGGATGTTCGGGCTCTTTGTGCGGCTGCTGGTGTTACATGGCCAGAACCGGAACACAAACAAAGTTTTGACCAGTCAGAAGAATCTACCTTTGAGGATGAAGAATCGGAAAGTGAGTTTGAAAGTGATGCTTATGATGAGGAAGTGGATGTAGGAGGCCAGCTACTGGTCAAGGGTTTGGTGATTTAAAACATCAAAACTTAATATTGGGAAGGAGACCCCATATTAATTCATCAGAAAACTTAAGTTGATCATGATCACATGTTGGGTCGTTTTGCACAATAAAAGGTCGTTTAGGGTCACTGACCCAAAAGGTCAAATTTTATTGGTTTTCAGGTGGTCCAGACATATTCAAAAACAAACCATCCACCAATCTTTAGCCCTGTCCACTTGTGTTGGCACAGCAACCGCTAGGTGGATTGGAAAGCCATCACGCCCCTGCACTGGTGACTGGGTGCCCCGTCACAGTGGACAAGTGCAAGGTTCCTTCAGCTGGCTCGGCCTTGGAGGATGAGCTAGTCACCCCGCCGCCCAAAGGTGGGGGGATGGACCTGGGACCTAGGATGTAGTAAATCAAATTTTCCCACAAGCAACTACTGTAACCACTATGAGGGCCCCTGTATTACTGAAAATTATGTTTTATATGGGTGATATGATTATGGGATATTATGGGTTAAGGGACCGCATAGGGACCACAACAATATGTTCATCTTTTGGGGTGCCCCAATTTTGATATGCCAATATTCAAAGGTTGCATTTATTGTTGGATCACTTATATGTACACCTTCGCACCCTATCTTGGCAGGAATCAAGCCTGCAGAAACCACGCCAATGAATCCGGATGGACATCGAAGTGTCCCTTTACTGATGATGTATCAGGTTGGTGTTTTTTGAAGTCACCACTTGTACAATAATAAACTTGAAGGAAAATCAATATATATTCATTAATTTCATACATATTATATACATGTATATATATATGTTGTACTATATGTTGTATATATAAGGGAAGAGCTTACCAGCCTAATTTTGTTGGCCCTGAATTCAAAGAACAAATCAAAGAACAAACGCACCGCCAATGTGGTGCCAAGGAGAAACAGAAATGGGAACAGATCCAGCAGCTTACGGAATTGCAGTGCCAGTTGGTTCAGCTCAAGAAGCTCCAGGAGCTTCATCGGCTGAAATCCCAACCGCCTGCTTTTAAGGAGGTTCCCTTTTCGGGTCTTCACCCAGACAACGTGGACACTTTGCCCTTGGAGTCTGAACTTCCTACTCCATATGATATGGAATTGGAGAATGTCAAGGCAGGTTAACACAATCCAAGTTTTGGAATTATGCATAGACATCTTGCAGTTGCATTGCATCTGGAATGTTTTCCTTTTGTTTGCTGGTTAGTTTATTCAGTTAAACATTAGCTACTGTTACATCATTCAACTTGTTCAGGTATCAGTGCAAGAGCTTGAGGGCCAATGGACCCCCACGGCTTCCCCTGGATCAATGTGGACACGATCACCTTGTTTGGGTCAGGTTCCCGAAGTTGAAGCTGAAGAGCCCAGAGTCCCAAACAAGGAGCTCCACCATTTGCACACTCTAGCATTATTTTTTCATGTGCCAAATATCTTCCATGAACTAGTGGCCCTTAAGATTTCTACCTCTTTGAATCGTTTAGGATCTGGCATTTTCATGTGGGTCTCTGCCAGGAGGGAAAATGCGCAGGGAAGTTGGAAAAAGAGCAGGAGGATGCAGAAAGACTGGAAGGGTTGAAGCGAAAGGATGCTGATCAGATTGAAGTTGAAGAGCTGTTGAGGAAGAAGCATCTCGCAGAAAGAACACTTGAGGAGTTGAGACGCCAAAAGGAGGCTGCAGAGAGAATGCAAGAGAGCAAAAAAAAGGAGGCAGCAGAACAAGAGCAGATGACGAAGAAGCAGAAGGCTGCGGAAAGACCAGATGAGGTGAACAAGGAGCCTGCAGACAAGGCTGTGCAAAGGGAACCTGCCAAGAAATTGGAGGAGATCAGGCAAAAGGAAGAAAAGGATCGATGGGATGAATGGATGAAAAAGGAGGCGACAGAGAAACAAGCAGAAAGGTGTAAGAGGCAGGAATTGGAAAGAACCTTTGAAGAGTTGGTGAAACAGAAAAATTTGCTTGAAGAATTGCAGAGAAGGAAGAAAGCCGCAGAGATGCAGAATGAGGCTGCAGAGCGAGAAGAGAAGATGAAGCAGAAGGAGGCAGCAGAGCGAGAGGAGAAGATGAGGATGTGGCAGAAGGAGGCTGCAGAACGAGAGGAGATGATGAAGCAGAAGGAGGCAGCAGAGCGAGAGGAGATGATGCAGAAGGAGGCTGCAGAACGAGAGGAGATGATGAGGCAGAAGGAGGCAGCAGAACGAGAGGAGAAGATAAGGATGTGGCAGAAGGAGGCTGCAGAACGAGAGGAGAAGATGAGGATGTGGCAGAAGGAGGCTGCAGAACAAGAGATGAGGCAGAAGGAGGCAGCAGAACGAGAGGAGATGATGAGGCAGATGGAGGCTGCAGAACGAGAGGAGATGATGAGGATGAGGCAGAAGGAGGCTGCAGAACGAGAGGAGATGAGGCAGAAGGAGGCTGCAGAACGAGAGGAGATGAGGCAGATGGAGGCTGCAGAACGAGAGGAGATGATGAGGATGTGGCAGAAGGAGGCTGCAGAACGAAAGGAGATGATGAGGCAGAAGGAGGCAGCAGAACGAGAGGAGAAGATGAGGATGTGGCAGAAGGAGGCTGCAGAACAAGAGATGAGGCAGAAGGAGGCAGCAGAACGAGAGGAAATGATGAAGCAGAAGGAGGCAGCAGAACAAGAGGAGATGATGCAGAAGGAGGCTGCAGAACGAGAGAAGATTAGGCAGAAGGAGGCTGCAGAAAGAGAGGAGATGATGAGGCAGAACGAGGCAGCAGAACGAGAGGAGATGAGGCAGAATAAGGCTGCAGAACGAAAGGAGAAGATCAAGCACAAGCATGCTGCAAAACGAGAGGAAAAGAAGATGCAGAAGGCTGCAGAACGAGAGGAGATGATGAGGCAGAAGGAGGCAGCAGAGCGAGAGGAGATGATGCAGAAGGAGGCTGCAGAAGGAGAGGAGATGATGAGGCAGAAGAAGCAGCAGCAGGCAGTAGAAGAGAAAGATGGGAAGATGAGACGGGAACATGACGGAAAAAGAAAGATGATGGCAGAAAGTGAGGAGGATGAGGATTCAATGAAGAAAGATGAAAAGACAGAGGGGGGAATGATCATGGTGAGGCCACCTTGTTGGGAAGAGGAGCCCAGGTTTGTCAATCCCAATGTCCAAGCTCCCAGGAAGCCAAAAGGGGCAAAAAAGAAGGAGAAACGCGAAGCAGAAAGAGAAGAGCAGGAGGAACAGGAGGCTGAAGAGGATGATACAATTCCTACAGTGAGTGCCAAGAAGAAGGTAAGGAAAGCCAGAGGAGCAAAGGCAGCAAATGATGATGATGATGATGATGATGAAGGAGTTTCTCGGAAGAGAAAGACTTCGGCTTCAAAGGCCCGTGCAGTTGCAACTTCCAGTGCCTCTTCGGCAAAGATGGTTCTCCCTGGGCCATCCCTTCCGCTAGATTCCCACCCTGATCGGGTCAGGGAGTTCATGGACAAATGGGGCATGCGTGACAGCAAGGCAAATGGCGAAGATGGCGAAGTTGAGACTTCGCACCCACCTCAGGATGACATGTCACCTGCAGAAGCAGCAGAACTCCGAGCACCGCGCTCCAAAAGGAAGAAAGCCCAAACAGATGAAGAGAAGGAGGAAGCCAGAAAGTTGAGGAGCCGAAAGTGCTGTGCTTACTCAAAGGTTCGCAATAAAGCCATGAAAGAAGGAAAGACGGATGAAGAAGCCAAAGCTTTGGCTTCTGAGGCAAGGGTGGTTTGGTTGGATGGAAGAGGTGGGAGGTAGAAGGTAGAAGGTTGAAGGTATTATCTATATGACTCTGAACTTAAAGATAAACTCATGTGCATCCACAGCCTGCCCAAACTCAACACATGGCATATATATATATACATAATGAGGGTCAGCTATATATGACATAATGTACTATACGGCAATAAACATACTGGAAAACCAATTTCCCAAACATGTCAGAAACCCATCTGAAATGCTGAGGTGTTGAGGTGCCCATCATGCACCCTTCTCACAAACTACTTTCAGCCTGTCTCAGGCCTACAAAAACACAACGTGAAGAGCCTGGTGATCTTTTGGGGTTGCTGCTGGTGAATACTCCAGCAGCTGCACTAACTGCTCCGAAGAAGGGCAGTTGTTGCCGTATAATTTTACTTAATAGGGTCATAACAAGATCTTTTGCATCTGAGATCTTGCTGGGAGCTACCTGTGTCGATGTGCCGGAAAAAACAAATAATTTGAGTGCGCATTCAATCCCCACAGTTCGACATTCGGAACCTATTCATTTTGAATCTCATAAATGCCCACAAAATTTAAATGTTGATACCACACTTTGCATCCAGATTCCGGGCCAGGGGCCCGTACAAGATTGTAGCAGGTTTGATGCCTGAGCGATGGGCTTCTCGGCTGGCCTCGGGGTGTCAGGCTGACATGGTTACTTTGCCATGGCCATGTTGGACGCCTGGGTGAGCTGATACTTTGTGGCCTGCAAACCTGCTCACTTAATCCTTTGTGATCTTTAGAGCCTTTTGGCTGGAAGTCTGCAGCCTTCTAGGGAGTCCGGGGTGACAATCCAATGCCTGTCAACACAAAAGATTCCTTTGTGGTTCGATTGGCGCAGCTGCAAGCTCCAAAAGTCCCATCCTAAGTACGTATACATTCATAAATGGGACTTGTGGTTGTGTGCTATGTTGGCTAAGGTGTTCATAGCCATAGCTGGCTCCTCAACCACTGTCAATCTGTATAGCTTTGGTTTGGGTCTTCAGCTGATGGCATCCTCCCCTAATGGCTTGATACCTCTTAGGTGCTATTGATACTTTGGTCCAAACCTGACCTGCCTGGGTGGAACCTGGTAGAGCTGTTTAGTGGATGTGGACAAGTCAGTGCTGCATTCAAAGAGTGTGGCCTACGTGTTGCTTCATATGACATGCTGACCTGCGGCAAGACTATGAACATCCTGGAGAATGGTGGTTTTGCGCCGCTGCCTCAATCTTCCCATATATAGTCCTATTACTTATATTATGTGGTATTGTGTGTTTGGTATTCTTTTCCATTCTGAAGGTGGTGTCTTCCATAAATTTGTGTGTCTTCTTAGGCTAGCCATATGGTTATGCATGGGCCTAGGACAGTTTCAGTTTCAGTTTGGGTGGCTGTAGGCTTCAATCAAAACTGTTGGCAGGACAGGGTGCAATGCTTTTGCTTGCGCCACCATGCGGATCTTGGTCCCGAGTATGTCGTGGAACAACTATGAGAACGCAAATTAATCCGATGGGTTGCTGCTTCCAATTTGTTCAGGATGCCAACCGGCTCATTTCCAGGCCGGCACTTATTTCAAAATCATTTAGTGCAGTTTATGGACATATATATATATATATATATATTATATTATTTTCCAATTTTCCCCTGGTTCTGATGTAGGTGTGTTCTGCTTATTCTTCTAGCTGAACTTCACTTCTGTGTATGGCTATTGGAGCAACCTCTGGGCTCGGCTGATGTCTTACCTCTTCATCCCCGACTCAGCTGGTTCACCAACGAAGTTTCTTATGTTGCTGGGCCCAACTAAATCTATGCAAATTACGACAGAACTATTTGTCACTTTGGATGGCTTCAGAAGATTGACCCCATGAACCATTAACTATTCAAAAGGGATAATATTTATAGATCTGATCTGGTCAATTTTCTGAGCTAGCCAAAGTGAAAATATGAAATGCGCTTGTGGTGCTTGTGATTATACCTGATCCCTTGTTGGAATGCCCAAGGTTTTTCGAAATGATTTCTGGATGGGGTTACATGGATGTGCTTGTCCAAAGAGAACAAGTATATGGTGCAACGACTTCCATGTTGCGTCTTTGCTAGCCCCGAACTCAGGTGAACCTTTCCCTATATAATGTAGTAATATCGATCCATGTCTTTGTACTTAGGACAAGGGGACATTGGTCAAATCTGAAAAGGATGCCATCACCACCATTGCAACAACTCGCTGGTTCCTAAGTTGATGGGTGATTCCTCATGCTCCCTCAGTCTCCCCTTTCAGCCGGTTCTGTTGAGGCCGATACTACGATGCCAGTGGGCACCTCCGATTTCAAGGAACGGATCAACTGAAGAGTTCGGGGTGCTGGGCTTGGTGTGGATGGTTGGTGTTAACCTTAATTTGGACTGTCCCATTAATTTGATTTTGTAGCTAAGGGCCTACACGAAGGAATTTGGACTCAATTTGGTGGAGGCCGCTGCCCAACACAGGCCTTCAGCAACTATGCGCCAGAAAGTTTCACTAGATCCCAAATCAACTGATGTGCAGATTTTCCAAAATTTGGATTTGAGAGATGCGTGGGCTGATGCTGACCTGGTATCAGTCTACAAATACTTACGTCAAGGGGTCTCAGTGCCAGATACTTGGCATGAAGCAATGGCCCAACTAGATGCAGAACTTACTGCAAAAGGGCTCATGTGAGACAAACCCGGTAAACCTATGGTCCCCCAAAAAATATCAGTATATTCAAGAAATACCCATGAGCCATTTTGCAAATTAGATCTCAACACGACGAGGCAAAAATATTTTGGACTATAATTGCATTTTCAGGGAACAAACTGCATTTTCAGGGAACAAACTACACCGCAAACGAGGCGCAAAAACCCAGCAAAAAGGCGCAAAAACCATCAAAAAGGCGCAAATCCTGATTTCTGCCTTGTCGTGTTTTTACTTTTAGCTTCGTACGGTCCGTTTTGGTTAAAACAAACTGTAATTCCATTTCAGCTGCATGCACTTCCATCTGATGTCTTTTTGAATGCTAGCATTGCCATAGCATTTGGCTCCACTTGCGGGAAGTATGAGAACCTGTGCAACCTTTGACCAAGGGGTTTCTCTTGTAACTGCCAACATGAATGATGAAATGCTTGACCCGAAGATTATCGAAGCTCAACTGGAGGTTCCGAGGCTTCAAATTATGAAATTTCTTTTGATCAGTATCATCCAATGGATAGAGGGGTTCCTCTTCCTGATGCCCAGGCGACTCAAAAGGCCATTGCGTCACTTCAGCGTCAGATTGCTGGAACTGATGGGATGGATCCTACCACCACTGAAGGTGATTGGGGTAGCTCTGTGACTCTATGAGATGTTTGGGGATGCATCATCAAACACCTAATGGGTATGTCTGAGCATGGGGTATATTCTATGTATATAATATATCTATCAAATATCCAACACCTACAATAATGGGTATGAGTTTATACGTACCTATGCCGGTGGATTTATATAGGGGTAGCAGACCCTTTTTTGAAACAAACTAAGTGTTCAACAAAAAAGGAACCTAAACATGTCAAATGTCCAGTCCATGCAAACCTTATTTTGCATTTTGTTGGACCCCTGCCACAGGCAGCACTTCTGTGGAGCCACGCGCAGCTGGAAGGTTTTGTCCAGGGTTTGCTCTAGCCTCGGTTGGTGATGTGAACCAACCAGACCTACTCCGTTCAAAAACTTTGAGGTTGGATGACACCCATCCTTCAACCGATTCCCTGCAAGTCCACCTTGGGGAAAGTGGTGCAAGCCTGAAGACCCCGTCACCCAAGCATGTGGCCCGTTCCCTCAGTGCTGAGTGGATGCATGACCGGCTTCCGGACACCCCCTTTACTCCTTTGATCCCAGATCCTGTCTTCACAATTGACTTTAACCCGGGATGGACGTATGTTTTGGACAGCTGGTGCAAAAACCATGATGACTTCGACAATCATTGGCTTTCAGGGCCCAAGGATGAAATTTTCATCTTCAATGGATGTGGCACAGTTTCACCAGACCCCACCCCAGAGTCTTTTCCCCTTCGGGTCATCAAGGGCAAACCGCCCATGGCAGAGAATACGCAGGTGCCAGTCGTGGCAAGCACGGAACCAGAACAAACACAGGTGAGCAGTGAGACGAATGGCACAGAGGCAGGGGAACCTACACCTTCTCACACCGAGGGCACACCAGGGTCAGGGTCAGGGTTGTCCAACAAGGCGACAGGGGGTGCAGGGACTCGGGTAGCACCTACCAAAGAACTCACCATGTACGAGGACGGGACTTACTGGAAGATGCTAGTTTCAAATTATATTTTGTTGTGTTGGCCTGCTTTTATTCATCCCATTCCGGAGGCTGATATTTCGAAATCTATGATATTCAGTAATGTGGGTAAAACAACAATAAAGCGAACCACTCATTTGGGAATTGTTTATACCACCATAATGTTGATTTTGGGGGAGATGTACCCAGTTAAACTTGACTACAAAACCTGATGTATTCTTGTGATGGTGGGGTCACGTGCACTGGGCTTGAGGGAACTAGCCTAAGGATGAAGCGTTGGATTGATGCATCAGAGAAGAAGAAGGTCAAAGCGAATCCGGAGGTAACAAAGATGTGGGGAACAGAAGCCGGGAGCTCCTTTGCTATATAATCTTATCGATATGGGTATTTCTCACAATGAGCGATGCTCGAATACTTATATAACTTATACATGTATAATATATTCGAGCATCGCTCATTTAGAGAAACATTGATATTGGATTGGAAACCCATCAATTAGAATGATCAAATGATTAAGCACATGGCATGTCCAACAGTTTTGCAACTTGGTTGGTCCCATTTATTTCGCCCCAGGAAAGGAGCTTCGGAAGTTATTACTTCAGCACAACACAATGGAAGCTGTCAATCTTTGCCTAGAACGTGAAAGTGTTCAAGAAGCAGCCAATAACCAAGAAGGTGGTTGGCACACGGAAGGATCCCTAGCGGAGCTTCCAGGTTGGAATGCGTAAGAAACTCAGTTTTCTAACTATATATCCCATTCCCTGACATACGATATCATATAAGCTAATGAGTTGCACTCCAAAAAAAAATATCTCCTGGCACATTATAGCAGGGGAATTGGATTGTCAACCAAATCATCAAAATCTGTTTAACATATAATATGTTCACATTACATGTGCTGTTCAGGACAATGGTGAAGAATGCGGTTGCATGGGCCCGTGCGAACAAGAAAGTTCGAACCAATGAGGTTCATGGGGCTGAGGAGTTCAGGTTAGCAACCTTTGAGTCCTTCCAACACAAGGATGTGAACAGGACCACATCTCGGGCTTCGACCGAAGTGGTGCTTGAGGACCACAAAGCTTCGTCCAAACTGCCTGTCCAAGGGCGTAGTTAACATGTAATACATCATGTCCCAAACATTGGAGGGTCTTCCTTTAGCCCAGTAGGTTTCTTTTTAACTACGTATGATGGAGTCTTTGTCGGTATCTTATATTAATTGCAGGATGCTGCGGACATCTTCAGTGCAGAGAATGATCCTTTGAACCAAGAGAACATTGGCTGCAAATTGTATGTATCAGTTGACTTGGATACAGTAAGTGGGTGTAGTTTTAAGGTATGAATTTCCTTTCATTGATGTTGGTGTCTTGCAAGGCCTACTCCTACACCTGGTGTTCCTGGACAAGGACAAGCAAAGAACAAGCTACCGATTCTTCAGCAGGGAGCCTGCCCCATGAGCTACTGGGTTGATGGATGACTAACAACAAAATTAAGTAAGCAAACGGTTGGGTTGTCTTTCCTTGCAAGCCGAGGCTTACTTAACCAGTATGTTGTCGTGGGTGGCCGAGCCCTTGACAAGGGAGAAGATGCCAAGGCCACAAGAATCAAATCAACATGACATTTTTGTGTCAACACTAACATGACAGGAAAAGCTTGCTGCCATCGGAACAGATCGTGCGAAATCGTAGCCTTCTCAGTGGTTTTGTGGTCGGGATCAGGTCCTAAATTTCTGATCTTCAAACTATGGAAATCTCGTTTATTCTCCTAGTATGGCTCAGGGTAATGGCCGATCTGGACACCAAGCTCTCTGCGTTTGAAGTGGTCCACAAGAAGATTCTGAAGCTACAGACTGACGCATGCGAAGTTGAAACTCCCTCCAAGTGGGGCACACAGTGGTTTCCGATATTGTATGTCAACATGATTTGTCATTTTTAACTCCAACAACTGTCATTGCTCAGGCAGCTCAAGGATCAGGTTGTGGCTGCCTATGTGGAGCTTCAGAAAGCTGACTGTGCATTGTCCAATGTTCTGATTCGAGCCAGGCCATTCTAGAAATGTCCAAGTGCATCAGATCAAATACAACTGATAGCTAGTGCAACATATGATATTATTTGTCAGGGTTTTTTCACCCCGGCCGTTATCCATATCCAATCCTTCTTGGGCCTGCAGGGCGGTCAAGAAGCCGGCGGCGCCAAAGGCCAAATCGGCCTCTCGCAAGCGCAAGTCTAAGAGTGTGAAGGTTGAGGGACAGAATGAAGAGGATGGTGCGGATGAGAATGATGAGGAGGAGGAGGAGGATGAGCCAGCCCCCCCGGTGGTCCCTGCTCCAAAAAGGAGAAAGGGGAGGAAAAGTGCTTAGATCAGCTGTAGATCCTTTAGTCCTGGGCGTTGCCCACTCGCTTAGAGCAACTAGCTTTTGAGCAGTGTGGGGTTTTTTGCACTGTGCCATGCTATCAGCTGCCAGCTTGTGGCAACAAATCCTAGGAGAAATATGTAGACGAAATGGGCTGTGTGATTCCACTTGCGGCCACCAGGGGAAAATAGTACGTGCACAAAAGCCTACTTGTTTGCTTACTTTGGTTTGCAGATGTTTGTAGGATCAAATAACATAAGCCAAATCCCAATGTGGTGGCCAGGTGAGCTAGCTGATCGGGGTGATCTATGGGCAGGTGGCTTTCCAAATTGAAGGGTCTTTGCGCCTTGTTCCCAACGTATATAGCCTTATCCCTCATCCGTCTGTTGCCAGGCCTCAGTGGTCTGTCCAAAGATCAAATTGACGAAGATGCTCTTGCAGATGACCTGGCAAAGGAGCTCATGGCTGACTATTTGTCAGGAGACCCTTGGCTTTGCTACCATGACCAATCTGGGGGGTTCATGCAATGGGGGATCCCCAAAATGAATGGTTTATAATGACAATAAATCCCATTAAAATGCACGATTTGGAGGTACCACCATTTTAGGAAACCAACATCTTGCTTTTACATTCCAAACTCTCTCTAATCAGCCACACTTTGGCCTATTGTTTTTGGGGCATGGAGCCAAGGCGGAATCTGCCTACAGAACTGGGAAGTTGGCTGGCATGATGACTTCCATCCGGAACAAGCGTGGCTGGGCTTAAACTTTTCCAACATGCCTCCAGGAATACCTTCATGGAGATGCTTGGGTTGGAGTGGTTTCTTTAACACATGGACTTAAACATTTTCCCCAAATTTCACAATACCATTGGCAACTACAAATGTGGCAGTCATTGCCTTCCAAATGCTACCATATACTGGAATCAATCTGGAATATATCTCGTAGAATTTCTAACTCACAAGCTATACATATGCATGTATATATATATCATCTATAATATCTAATATATATATAATTATACATAATTATATACATCCAAAAACATAACATATCGAAACTCATAGGCCCGAAAATGCCGCTGAACTTCTGGCCCTGCCCAGGATGGAATGACTTGCTGTCACGTCTATCTTCGGTTGGAAATTCGAAGAAGCATGCTTGCCAAAGGCTACATAGATTGGTGGAGGGGGCTGGTGTGACTTTGCATCTTCCACTTGAAGCAGTCCATTGTAGAATACGGCGTCTAAAACCAGTGAGGATTTGTGACGCATGGTGGCCTACCCTCTCCATGGAATCATGGGCTTCACATATCTTGGAGAATTACCCAAAAATCTTATTGGCAGGACATGTGTTGGAAGACCGTCTGGGGTGGCAGCGGGATTTCAAACATTTTTGGGATACCTACAAGAGCATAGATCCTCACCATCCGGTCTTTGCGTCGGACATGGACTACCGGTACCTTATCCCATACTGCTTTCATGGGGACGAGGGCCGGGGCAAAGGCAAATCCCCGTTCCTAGTATTTTCCTTCCAACCCATCATCTCGCACTTGGTGTTGAACTACTGCAATGACTCGACGTGCCCTAGCTGTACTTTAACTTTTGATGTTCCCCTGGGCATGAATTTTATTCCCCAAGTCATGGGACCCCTGTTCAACAAATTCTAAGTTGTCATTTCATTGGAGAAATGGTCCTGTTGGTTAAACAATTCCCCTTACACACTTGGAAACGCATGAGTAACCAAGGCATAGCTTCACTACCAGGCTCCTGCTCACATGCATCTCGAGCAAACTTTATCATGAAGATGAAACCACTGATGATCTTTTTGCTGAGTTTGCCCGTCAAGCCAATGATTTGGCAACAAAGGGCATCACAGCCCCCTACCTGATATTTTGGTTTGGTACCCTGTTTCGAAATGTAAGGTGGTTGGTACCCTGATTTTGTTGGTGCTGCCATTCCCTTTCCCCTGGCCTCCAAGGTTGGCACTGGTGATACTTTCCGCTTCATCTCCTGTGGAGTAAAGGGTGATTGGGCATTTGCCCGGAAAGTGTCTTAGAATATATTAGACTGGAGGGCTAGCTGACAAGAGTGCAGGACATTTCTGTATCCCAAATATATATACATGTATATATATATATATATAATATGAATCATTTACAGTATATATGTATGGGTTATAGATCCTTGCATACTATGATGATGTAGACATTTGGACATGGGTAAAGAAAACAATTTATGTAATATAAATATAATCATATCTATCACATATATTATTATTATATATATATATATATGATATTGTCAGCTCCCATTTGGGCATAAGGCAATGCATCTTCGAACTGGCTGGCAGTGCACTCGCATTTGCCATGTTTGCACGGCAGACAACTGGCATGACCCTCGGGAAACGGCACCGTGGAACACTAATGGCCCTGGCCAGACCCCTTACAAAGATGGCCCTTCCAGCCCTTTGTTGGGTGTGCCGGGTTGCAACTTACCCCATCACACTCAATTGGATTTTTGCCACTGTTTTCATTTAGGCTATGGCATTGACATGGCAGCGTCGACAATAGTTTTATTGGCCAAGCTGAACTTCTTTGGCACTTACCGGTCTTTGAATGAAAAGCTTAAAGTGGCATATGGTCAGTTTTCAGCATGGTGCGCCAAGAATCACAGAGTGACAAGCATCACCCGGTTCAGCAAGTTGGATTTCGACATGACCCTGACACTATCTTTTGTTTATGACATATTTTTCGATTTTTTTTGGGTCATCCCTGGCCATAAATTTGGAAAGAGTTTGTCCACCATTACATCAATAGACTTGGGGCCTTCCAGTTCCGAGGAACAATTCCTTCCCAGTCAGCCTCAACGGCAAAGCGTATGATACAGCAGTGGTGTTGGCATGGCTGCAGAGTGCTATGGCTGCTCCATGTTCTTTGTCAGTGCCTTGGATATATGGTGGTTTCCATAAATGGGGCATCCTCCAAATGGACGGTTTATAATGGAAAACCTATTCAAATTGATGATTTAGGGGTACCCCTATTTTAGGAGAAATATATAGAGTACAGAGTTCAAAGAACATTATGCTGTTGATATGAATTTGAACGCTCCACACAGTATCAAAAAATAGGGTCTACTCTTGTCTTGTGGTGTGAGTTGTTTTTTTTTTCCATGGGCATTAGCTCCCCCAAAGGGCGACCAGTTCTTTGAGATGGCAAAGTACACCGTGCATTGTGCCAACACTTTCTTCAGAACCCTTCGCAGTTCTGGAGTGTTCATTTCTGGACGGCGGCGGCGCTTGGCACTGCGAGCTGGGATGGACATGAATGATTCTGATCTGTTGTTGAGTTACCAAGAAACATCCACTACCCATTGCTAACCATTTAGAATTGGATCCGTTCAACCCCCCAAAAGGCAATAAATTTTGTACATTTTGCCTTTAGGGTCGTTTTCATGAAGAAAAGGTCTTTCTGCTGCTCAACAAACATTTGAACCCACAGTTTCTTTCTATCTGTGGTGATATCCTTACTAAGGAGGGTTTCTCCCGCTTGGCATACATGTGCTATGAAAGACAGTGGCATCTTTACAAGCTCCGTCCAAAATTCCACCTTGGATGCCACATTTGTCAGAGCTTGAAAGCGGGCAAACACGCTGCCATCAACCCCATATGTTCCTAGACCAGCTTTCAAGATTTTCATTTTTGGGGGTTGCCTATGCTCTTTTAACAAGAATCACCACCCCGAAATCCAAAAGTCTTCACTTCAGCTGAGGCTGGGGTTGCTGGCAGGATGAGGACTTCATAGGGAGGTGTTCCAGAGTTTCACGGTCGTGCCATCCTTTACTTACATCGACCAGAACAATACAGAAAGTCTTGTCGCTATACATGCGACAACTGGAGAAGTTCAAGTGATGGTTTCTTTGGTAAGTTAGACGAGGCAGAAATTTACCAGACGAGGCAGAAAAAATGCGAACGCGGCAGAAAGACCTTTTCTTCATGAAAACGACCTAAAAGGCAAAAGGTACAAAATTTATTGCCTTTTGGGGGCTTCAGGATGTTCCAAACCACCAACCAGAAACATGTCATTGTGAAAGTTCAACTCTGATCAGAATAATACGAAAGCAGAACAATGACGATGACATCAAATCTCAAGTGGAGTTTAAATCAAAAACAACCCGTGCCAATCCTCAGCAATGAATATCAGCTACATGTAGGTATCAAATGACCTAAATCTGTATCTCTATATATATGTTGACTTGTGGTTACAACAGCTTGTCGAAAAAACAATCATGTACAGTACCAAATACAAACGGCGTTTGAACATCAACAATAATTTACACATTTTTTGAACTGGTTTCTGGAATGGCTACATACCCAGTGCGACATATATGGGCGCCACAATGCCACAAACCATAGCCATCTGCACTATACCTGGGGGAAACAAGAAATATGAAGGACAACAAACAAATCAGGAAGCAGGAAAGTTCTGACGTATTTTCTGGGATGGCTAATGCTAACCAAACATGGTAAACAATGCCACAAAAAAATCAGCCATAGACAAGTAAGACTGGTTGGTGGTATACCTACCCCTCTGAAAAATGATGGAGTTCGTCAGTTGGGATGATTACATTCCCAACATGATGGGAAAAATTACCATTGGTTAACCATCAATTAATACCATTGCCATTGGTTAATGATCATCTACCATCATTAATGAGTATGTTCCAAACCACCAACCAGTTGGGACCATCCCGCAACATCTCCGCTTCTCTATCTCCGGCGCAGCAAAATGCAGGGAGGTGCACCTCTCAAGTCATTGAAACACCTAATTAGAAGCTCTACCTATATACACGAGATCACCAAGGTTAGGGTAAAACAAAGCTGGGAATGTTTTTTTTTCATACCACCTATCAAAATGGTGATGACTGGGGGATTGTTTATGAACTTGTCTTACCCACATTACAGTATATAATACCTCTGATTCAACTTCTCTCTTTCCCAAATGGCAATAATGAAAGAAGTTACATCCCAACCGGCGGGAAATCACCATGATTTAGAGTACGGTGGTACCCAATATCCATCCCCAAGTATGTTTCACGCCTCTTGTAGAAGGGTCTCCTTACATTCTCCAGGCAAAACAAGGACTTTTTCAATAAACTTGCAAGTTTCCCAAGTAGTTTCAGGGCTTCGTTTGGTGTAGATGATCAACACCACAATCTTTGCTCACTTCGAATCGTAATTATGCATCATTTTCCATCCCGCATAGGAAATAACCTTCCGCACGCTAATTATCACTTCATCCGGGTTTCAATCTATATAGTCATCCTGGAGTAGATAGAATAATGGGAATATCTTTGAACATCCCATAATCAATCTACTGGTACTTCAGCATGATTATAACATCTGAAACTCAGAAAAGCTCCCGCCCCAGGCCCATCATCTCCCTTGAAAACAGCCGCCTTGGCGAAGTCTTCCTTTTCCAACAAGGCCACCATGTCCATGGAACGCACCGGCCATGCGGAGGATTCCAAGAAGTCGTTCACCTGCCGGCGAACGGCGCGAATTTTTTTCAGGAGCTTTCCATGGGGGTATCCCCCAGTCTTCATCCATTTATAGATGGGATTTTCCATGAAATAAACCATCCAGCGTTTTTGGGGTACCCCCATAAATTGGGAAAAGCACCATAGAATGAGATCTTATGACAATAATGTTGGAGATTCTACTATAATGTAACCATAAAAAGTGCTCTTGATGACCTACTAGCCAATTTTCAACACGTGTGACCTGGAAAATGTTGGAAGTTGTGTAACGTTTACAAATTGTAAATGACCTCCAAACAAGGGGGGTTGACAAGCAGAAATGATTTGGCACAGTGGACGTTTGCGCTTGTGCTCATTCCAGTGAACAAACACTGAACATAATCACTGCAAATGCGGATCAAGAAGTGGAGCCTGCATGAAAGTGCGTTGATCTTATCTATTTTATCATTTCATGTCTGAAGCTACATTGATGACATGGGTTTTCTTAAAAATGGGTCCCCCTATTCTTGAATATCTTGAATGACGTTTCCGGATAGAATTGCCATCTATTGGGGGTTGAATCACAAATGTTCAGTCACACCTAAATGAAAGTTGGTTGGCTGCAAATTCCATCATGATCCCGCTACAATCCAATCATAATCCCATCACAATCATTGTCCCATTCTATCCTATGTTATATCTTCCTGGATCGATATTTCGATATCTTCTGGAACCATCTGCCCGCCTGTTTCTTTGCCATCACCATCCTCAAGGAGGATCATCGTGGATGATCCCACCCGAAAAATGGTCAAACAACCTCCTCTCAGAAAAGTGTTCGCAAATAGGTTTCCTATTCATACAAATGACCAGGAAATTGATGAAACTGTGTACCATGTCTGGAACATTCACTACAATGTCACTACTTGATATACATCATATGCCCTTCTGTGATTTCACCTATCGAACATGGCACACTTATCATACTTATAGATGGATTTACCTATCACAATTGGTGATTTTCTATGGCTATGTTTTTAGCAAAGGGTAGCTTCTGTTCCATCTCCTTTGCTCGGACGGGATCCGGAAGATCGGCCGAGCGTCAAGGCGCGCACCAAGAGGTTCTTGGCATCCGACTTGATTTCTTGGGACTCCCTGGAGATGAAAACACATTGCTACAGGAGAAATCGTAGAGAAACATTAGCAACCCCAAAAAGAGGCTGTTTCACCAGTAGTTCCGGAATTTCAATTTAACACATTTCGATCTTTTTGGGAGGTGCTATAGAATGTGGGGCTATAGAATGTGGGGAAGCCTCGGGAGATTCTCCAAACAAGGGATATTGTGTTCGAACACGCACCTGAACTCAACAGGACATGTGGTCTGCTACTTGGCAGCTGATGGAAAAAAACAAAACGGAATTGATGGAACCGAAGGGCTTCGTTGGTTTCCTCAAGCTTGGTGTTTTTTTGGGTGGATCCCCGTCATAAATATATGTGTATATATATATATAGTATACATGTATATATCATATGTATGTATGTATATATATATATTCCACTTGTGATAGTCGTGTTCCTCGTATATGGTCCAGTCTTTGGCTGGTTAAAACCTAACATTTGCAAAACCTCTTCGCAGGCAAGAACCCACGTTTTCGCGCAGCACACTATTAATCGTTGCTGACCTACGCAGGCTGGGATATCATGTCGGCAAATTCCATTCCTTTGCGGCGTTGAACATACCCATCAATCCCAAGTCTTACTGGGGAAATACCCATATTTGGGTGGTTCAGTCCAGATTTTTGCAGGTCAAAAAAAAGTGAAACCGGTTTGTTTTTGTTGGTTGTAGACCCCTAATCTCCATAAACATCATAACCCCCGATTCTTGATGCCTTAAAACCTATTAAAACCTTCAAAACATATCATTTTTGCTAATGGAATCCCCATAATTTTCCCATCATGTTTGGGATCAATCTATTCATCAGCAGGACGGCCTCACCAACTGGTATGCCAGCACGGCATAGGCCGTGACCACCCCAAAGAGGCAGAAACCGCCTCGAAATTTGGGTTTTCCCGGAGATTTAAAGCAAGAAATGATCTTCCAAGAGATGATTGTTTATTGATGGCTTTGCCGAAGTAGGTCTTTAAGATTTTTTAAGTGTGATAATCATGCAGAAAATCAACAAAAAGGGTGATACATACTGTATATATAAGCTGTTATTTTATGATCAGTTTCTGACGTCCAATTTTTTTTGTGCAATATCTGTTGGATTGATGGGTGCACCCATTAGCCAACCTCTGACTAGGGCCCCCGCCCTGGGGAAGTTTCTACGATTGCATTTGAAAGTAGCATTGGGGCCCTGCAAATGCGATCTTCCGCCAATTCACCCAACAGGAATTTAGGGCAGAATACCTAGATGGTTTTGATTGAACAATCAAACAATGTGGTTTCAATGGATTCAAATATTTGAATGCATCACATCAAGAGGATCCAAAAAGATGTTTCAATGGAATCAACGAGCAGAAACAATGCATTTGGACCAACACAATGCATATTTAAATATATATATATATTATATTATATATATAAACATATATCGCATAACCCTATAGATAGGATGTGATAAGATATACGGATTTGTTCAAAGTGGAGGCATTGTTGAACATGACATGGAATGAAATGCATACCAGGATCGTTTGAATGTGAGTTACAGTTACTGGTGGGGTTGACCACAACGATTCTGAATGATTCTGAGCCATCTTCGCACCACCGTCAAGTTCATTGATTAAATGCACATAAACTCCATTATTTTTGTTTGGAGAACCTCTAAAAACCAGCAAATTCATTGCCAACATGTCTGCAACTTCCCATTTTTCATAGAACCCCATCCATAAATGTCCTACCCATTTGGGTAAACGTTTACAGAAAAATGTGGAACATCAAGCATTTAGACGATTTTCCTGGGCTTTCCCCGTGGTTTAAGGGTTCCCAAGCGCTCCCCAGGGGCCTAAATCCTCAGTGGTGAGGTCTCCCCTGAGTCGGTCCCGGAAATCCGACACCGCTTGGGCCCAGTCGAAGTCCACCTCGGCCTGGACGCGTAAAACGAACGGTGAATGTTTAACTGGTTGGTGGTTTCAACCACTCTGAAAAATATGAAAGTCAGCTGGTATTATTCCCAATATATGGAAAGTCATACAATTCATGTTCCAAACCACCAACCAGTGAAGGGTGGACGAACGGGAGATTTTTTGACGAACTAGTATGAAAATGGGTTTGCAAAGCAACTTGAAACACATCAATTATGAGTGGGTATAAATCATCTATCATATTTCATATTTCTAAACACATGGACAAAAAACACAAAAAATGATCATAGATAGCACAAATATAGACAGATAGATAGATAGATAGATAGATGGATAGGATAGGATAGGATAGGATAGGATAGGCTAGGCTAGGCTAGGCTAGGCTAGGCTAGGCTAGGATAGGATAGGATAGGATAGGATAGGATAGGATATATAGATAGATAATTAATCTGTAAATGGATAACATGGATGAACATGTATATGGATGTAATTCATCTCTAGTGCTGCCAGGTTGGTTGGCTAAATGGTTTGTATTTGTGACTTCAGGTTTCACCCAAGACATATACATGGATTCCAGCTTCCAACTTCAGGTGAATCAACACCAAAATTGTATATCCATCAAACAAATCATAAGAAATTGCTGTTCTCAATGACAAATACATACAAATAGAGTATATAATCCCTGCAAGGGTGGTTCGCATGTTCCAGGGAAGGGTCGGCCTATACTATACGCATCATCCTCTCTCACCCCGCAAAATGTGCTGTAGAATTCGTTGCTTTTTTAGAAAAACAACTGTCGCCACGTTCATCCAAAGCATTTGTAGCTTCCGTTTCGCATCCAGCGAAACTCGTATAGTGGGACGGTCCCTGCACGCTGCATGGCATGCGAAACATGCTCTTGCTATCACAAATTTGACGGTGGCTCGTTGACGATCAAGACTTGCAAGGTCACGGAGTTGCAGCTGTTGTCTGAAGGCACCAATGCTGCTAGCCGAGGACGAGGGAACACAATTCCGTGCCCATCCAGTAGTTGAAAGTTGCTGATGCCCCATTGGTGACATAGTCGTCCGAAAGGCACTTCATGCAGCCAAGGCTGTCCTTTGCGCACGTAGATCTCGGCAACAATTTCTCCCGACAGAGCCCGCAGTGCGCAGCACACAAACCCCGCGCCGCCTTTTTGCGGTGGAGTTCAAAGTAAAGGCCAGGGCTTACCCATATCAGTTGATAGTGTTGAATCCCAGTTTTCGCTGGTTGAACTCCTATGTTTGATGGTGGGGTTTGAATGAATCCCCATGTTGATCCATCATATATGGTTTCGACCTAAAGATAGGGTACCAATGGTAGAATTAAACCCTCCATTTTGACGGGTTGCCTTTTGAGCCATACCCAGTATTTATGCTATCAATTATACCAGTATAAAACAATTTTATAGTATTATCACTATCATGCATCAGTATATATCAGTATTCTATAGCATTACAAACCAAAATTATTGATATCAGTAATATGCTACCATAGGTGACACTAGAAAGTTGGCATCCGTATTAGAAAGTATTTACATATGTCAATACTACCCCATCATATCATGGCCAACCTTCGATAGTTACCTTCGGCATTTTGTTTGGTGAGTCCGACGTGTTTGAAATCAACGTGCCCATCCACGTGGTTTATATCGGGTTATATCTGATTGCATATTACAGTATCACATCAGAAAAAGAAGGCACCATAACTTATGTCTGAAAGGTTCTGTTGATGTAAACTATCACCATCAATGATACTGTATTTATCAATGTTGGTGAACAATGATGAACACATTTCTGGGTCGGTTTATGTTGATGATCTCCTTGAAAACATCTTCTAATCACCATGTGGCATCGCAATCTCCCCATGAACTCGACTGAAGGGCACCTCGACACTGTCCAGCAACTCCGTTGCCTGCGTCAGCCGGGAAGCGGGTCACAACAGGAGTTTCTTCCAACATGTGGGAATCCAATAGAATTGCAGCATGAAAACATATGGATTGATTCTACTACACACAGAAGTTCGAAAAATAAAAACTCAACATATGCAAACCTGCTTAGCAATGAAACCTCTAGACAAGATGATTCAACATATTACACTAATGCAACCGCCTTCCAAGTTCAATCCCATCACAAATCTCAGCGCTTGACGTTCTGGACCCTGCAAGGTGGTGCCATTAGAGTTTATGGAAGATATGTCGACATAGCTAGATGGGTTTATTTCCATCCCGTTCAATGAATATACATTGTATATGTACACAATATATATATATATATATTGACGGACTGAAACTTAGAATGCGCATTTGGAAGCATCACTCCACACGTGCAAAACTGAAAAATTGCATTTTACCAGCATTTCGGAACTTAGAATGCGTCCCCCCCACCTAGGATGAAGCTATTCGGCAATCAACAGTTAGAATGCCTCCAAGGGCATATGTTTTTTTCCAGGCAGAAACACATATATATCCTAGACCCTCCAAGTCACCATAAAAAAGGTAGTTTACCACATAATTTTCATAGTTTTAGCAACTTTTCAGGGTATTTGGAGGTTCTGGGTATATGAATGTACCTGTTTGAGAATATCACATTATTTTTTGTGCATTTTGCAGGTCTGGGTAGAGATTCCATGAAAATTTTTCATTGAACCAACAGGCAGCCCAAAGGCACTTTTACTCGCTTTCCCCATTCGATAACCTTGACAAAAGTGAGCTTCGGGTACAAAAATTGCGATTTTGGACACATACCTGAGGTAGATAGGCTTCTGGGAAAAGAGGACACACCCAGCCGCTAATGGTGTTGAACAGACAGTTAGAATGCGACTTTAGTAAAGGATCCCCATCATTGATAAATACCTTTGTTTTATCTCCTAGATGGGCCGCTAGCTGGAATGCCTGTAACTGTCACTGATTGGAAACGATGTTTATATGTTTTTTTTAAACGGCAAAACTGGAAAATTGCATTTTACCAGCATTTCAGAACTTTGAATGCCTCCCCCCCACCTAGGATGAAGCTATTCGGCAATCAACAGTTAGAATGCCTTCAAGGGCTTGCTTTTTTCCAGGCAGAAACGCATATATATCCTAGACCCTCCAAGTCACCATAAAAAAGGTAGTTTACCATATAATTTTCATATTTTTAGCAATTTTTCAGGGTATTTGGAGGTTCTGGGTATATGAATGTACCTGTTTGAGAATATCACATTATTTTTTTGTGCACTTTGCAGGTCTGGGTACTTTTACTCGCTTTCCCCATTCGATAACCTTGGCAAAAGTGAGTTTCGGGTACAAAAATTGCGATTTTGGACACATACCTGAGGTAGATAGGCTTCTGTGAAAAGAGGACACACCCAGCCACTAATGTTGTTGAACAGACAGTTAGAATGTGGCTTTAGTAAAAGATCCCCATCATTGATAAATACCTTTGTTTTATCTCCTAGATGGGCCGCTAGCTGGAATGCCTGTAACTGTCACTGATTGGAAAAGATGTTTTTTTTTTTAACCGCAAAACTTGAAAATTGCATTTTACCAGCATTTCAGAACTTTGAATGCCTCCCCCCCACCTATGAAGCTATTCGGCAATCAACAGTTAGAATGCCTCCAAGGGTATATTTTTTCCAGGCAGAAACACATATATATCCTAGACCCTCCAAGTCACCATAAAAAAAGTAGTTCACCACATAATTTTCATAGTCTTAGCAATTTTTCAGGGTTTTGGAGGTTCTGGGTATATGAATGTACCTGTTTGAGAATATCACATTATTTTTTGTGCACTTTGCAGGTCTGGGTAAAGATTCTATGAAAAGTTTCAATGAACCAACAGGCAGCCCAAAGGCACTTTTCCTCGCTTTCCCCATTCGATGATCTTGACAAAAGTGAGTTTCGGGTACAAAAATTGCGATTTTGGACACATACCTGAGGTAGATAGGCTTCTGGGAAAAGAGGACACACCCAGCCGCTAATGGTGTTGAACAGACAGTTAGAATGTAGCTTTAGTAAAGGATCCCCATCATTGATAAATACCTTTGTTTTATCTCCTAGATGGGCCGCTAGCCGGAATGCCTGTAACTGTCACTGATTGGAAAAGATGTTTTTTTTTTAACGGCAAAACTGGAAAATTGCATTTTACCAGCATTTCAGAACTTTGAATGCCTCCCCCCCACCTAGGATGAAGCTATTCGGCAATCAACAGTTAGAATGCCTCCATTGGATTCCAAGGGTATATTTTTTTCAGGCAGAAGCACATATATATCCTAGACCTTCCAAGTCACCATAAAAAAAGTAGTTCACCACATAATTTTCATAGTCTTAGCAATTTTTCAGGGTTTTGGAGGTTCTGGGTATAAGAATGTACCTGTTTGAGAATATCACATTATTTTTTGTGCACTTTGCAGGTCTGGGTACTTTTACTCGCTTTCCCCATTCGATAACCTTGACAAAAGTGAGTTTCGGGTACACAAATTGCGATTTTGGAGACATACCTGAGGTAGATAGGCTTCTGGGAAAAGAGGACACACCCAGCCAATAATGGTGTTGAACAGACAGTTAGAATGTGGCTTTAGTAAAGGATCCCCATCATTGATAAATACCTTTGTTTTATCTCCTGGATGGGCCGCTAGCCGGAATGCCTGTAACTGTCACTGATTGGAAAATATTTTTTTTTTAACGGCAAAACTGGAAAATTGCATTTTACCAGCATTTCAGAACTTTGAATGCCTCCCCCCCACCTAGGATGAAGCTATTCGGCAATCAACAGTTAGAATGCGTCCAAGGGTATTTTTCTCCAGGCAGAAACACATATATATCCTAGACCCTCCAAGTCACCATAAAAAAGGTAGTTTACCACATAATGTTCATAGTTCGAGCAATTGTTCAGGGTATTTGGAGGTTCTGGGTATGAGAATGTACCTGTTTGAGAATATCACATTATTTTTTGTGCACTTTGCAGGTCTGGGTAAAGATTCTATGAAAAGTCGCAATGAACCAACAGGCAGCCCAAAGGCACTTTTACTCGCTTTCCCCATTCGATAACCTTGACAAAAGTGAGTTTCGGGTACAAAAATTGCGGTTTTGGACACATACCTGAGGTAGATAGGCTTCTGGGAAAAGAGGACACACCCAGCCGCTAATGGTGTTGAACAGACAGTTAGAATGTAGCTTTAGTAAAGGATCCCCATCATTGATAAATACCTTTGTTTTATCTCCTAGATGGGCCGCTAGCCGGAATGCCTGTAACTGTCACTGATTGGAAAAGATGTTTTTTTTTTAACGGCAAAACTGGAAAATTGCATTTTACCAGCATTTCAGAACTTTGAATGCCTCCCCCCCACCTAGGATGAAGCTATTCGGCAATCAACAGTTAGAATGCCTCCAAGGGTATTTTTCTCCAGGCAGAAACACATATATATCCTAGACCCTCCAAGTCACCATAAAAAAAGGTAGTTTACCACATAATGTTCATAGTTTTAGCAATTTTTCAGGGTATTTGGAGGTTCTGGGTATATGAATGTACCTGTTTGAGAATATATATATATATACATACTTGGTTGTGCAGACAATTGTACCCCACAACCCATGCGTTCCCTCAGCGTTCCCTGGTGGTTTTCTGGAAACATACATACTTGGTATGTATATAGAAAGTTCTTTTGAAAACATGATGCAAACCCACCCATCCATGCTAGAATATGCTAGTGCCGGACCATGTACCTTGCACCCAATGAGGTTCCCTGAGGCCATGTTTTTTTTTGACACATATCTATATATTTATCTTTTTAAATATATGTATACAGTATATATACACACACCGACGGACTGAAACTTCGAATGCTACGCTCCTTTCCTGAGAGTAGTTTACAGACAGTTAGAATGCTCCATGATGCCCCATCCGTCATTTCAGTATATCTTTATCTATCTCAATCTAAACACTTTGGGTCAGCATTCTAACTGTCTGGTCGCCGCCCGGGGCTGCGCCGCATTCTAAGTTTACGAAAAAGGGAAATTTGGAAAAATGGCGCGCATTCTAAGTTTCAGTCCGTCAATATATATATATATATATACACAACATATTTATAATATATATATATATTTATTTATAAATTATATGTGTGACAATATGTGTGTATTATATACATATACATGGTAAGTCAGGAACAACCTAGTTACAGACTAGTTGACCTACGAAACTAGACCAACAAACAGAACTGGTTGTAAACTGAATGTACATATTATGTGTAATATATAGTTCATTCATTGTAGCTACAATCACTATAAACTCTAGTTATTAGGTAATCCAGTTCCAGTACTCACAATTTGGTGCACCAAAGCATCCGGTGACGAAGAAATGTTTCACGCGCCTCCTTGACATCGGGCAATTCGGTGGCTGGGTTCACCTCTGAGGGCAGGTTCGCCTGCCAGCAACGCAACGCAACACAAATCGTTGTGTAATATCTACATTGGTGATGATTAATGGGATGAATAGTAAGATTAAAGTTCCATGGGATTGAAATGAATATTGATATTGTCGATATTGTGTATTTATTTTATTTTTTTTGTTGGATCTATGCCATTGTTACCTGGTGGCTCATCCCACGAATCCTAAGTAGGTTATATCCCTGGTTTTCTTTGTGGGATAAGTAGGTTTAATCCACTTACAGCTGGGGTTGTAACCTACTTACTAAGCGGGATGAGCCACCAAGTAATATGTTTTTTCTTTTTTGGGGGTACTTGGAATGTCTAGATATATGTCGCAAACTCTAAACGGCAGAATCAACCACTCATGTATTTACAGAGATCTCTGATCTATAGTCTGAGAGCAAACATTGGATGGCTGTTTTTTGCTTGGGTTCGCTTACCATGATTCAGTGTCCCTGCGAACCGAATCGAACCACACGAACCGAACCGACATGAACCGTAGCAGGTCCGAACCGTAAGACCAACACGAACCGAACCGAACCGCAGCATGAACCGAAACGGGGAACCGATCGGCAGTAAATGTCACATAATGCAAACCACTATACTCATCTATACTATGAAAAAAGTTGGTCTGGAGATAGCAAAGCTTTAGAACCATGTGCTGAAACAGGTATAAAATTCAATAAACAACATCGTTATTGATTGCCATGAATCATTTGGTAATATTTCCAACCCTGGAGATGGTATAATTATGGTACAAACAAAAGTAATTCCAGAAACATGTCGTTTGGTCAAGACTAGCCCAGAACGGAATTACTTCCAAGTCAACGCAAAACGGCTTTGAACAGAACCGTTTCTGTGTTTCCAGTGGCGTTAAACCAAATTCCAAAACATTCCAAACACATGTGGTTTGGGCAAGACTGGCGTAAAACGGTATTACTTCCAGCTCAAAGCAAACCAGATTAAACCGAAGGGCTTTTGTGTTCCAAGTGGCATTAAAGGTACTTCCAGAAACATGTGGTTTGGCCAAGACTGGCCCACAACGGTATTAGTTCATATTAGTTCCAAGTCAGAGCAAAACAGCTTTGAACAGAACCGTTTTTGTGTTTCCAGTGGCGATAAAAAGTAATTCCAAAAACATGTGGTTTGGTCAAGACCGGGCCAGAACGGTATTACTTCCAAGTCAGAGCAAACAGCTTTGAACTGAACCGCTTTTGTGTCCCAAGTGGCATTCAAAGTAATTCCAACAAAATGTGGTTTTGCCAAGACTGGCCCAAACCGGTAAAACGTCCAAGTCAGAGCAAAAGTTCCACAGCTTTGAAAAGAGCTGTTTTTTGTGTCCCAAGTTATTTTTATTTAAACGTATTTAGACAGGTGCTCAGACTCACTGATTAGCACAGTCAGCACCGACTCATTGCAGTAACAGCGACGAACCGTCCATTGGAACCGCTACATCAAACGAAGCGCGGGATCCCTGATGAGGTCAGCAGTGAGGTCGGCCTGTGTTTGGTTGCCCCTAGTGCAGCAGTTTCATCATCAATTCCTTCATCTTTATCTTAGTCATCACCATTTCATCAATGTGTTGATTCATTATCTGTTTGCATCGGAAAATGAAGTTGAACCCCCAGCCAGTATTGAATCAGAATCAGTATCAATGGTCAGCGAGGTTCCTTTGAATAAAATAATAGAAGGGCCGGCTTGATATACAATTTTGCCACTATCTCCCATTGCCTAGTGGTTGCGAACAATTGCAGGATACCTGATTTGTTTCGCCAACCAACCACTGAGTATTTCTCATCTATGTCCAGAAACACCAATGGGTCTATCAATCTCAGCAGACTTAAGCAGCCAGTCTCAAGGGTTGCCATGCACACCTATCCTCAAACGCAATTAGTTGCATTGTTAACTGTTAACCTTTGACACCTCGCCAAAAAAAAGAGTGAGTCATTAGCCTTTAGAAAGTTCCCAAGTTCCCATTTGACTAGATGTTAACTCGCTTTTGGATGGTTGAAAATCATTGAAACATCCCCAATTTACCATGATGTTCACCTTCTTTTGGTGGCTAGAAGGTTGCGCCCCATAGTTATCTAAGTTGGTGAACACAACTCCAACTATAGAGTTGGTTAGGTAGATATGTCATGATATTATTCTATAGTTACTAACATCACAGGGTAGCCATATTTCCATAGTTATCATGGATTATAAACCAAATTGTGTAGTTCCAAAACTAACACCTAGGCTTGATTAGGTAGATATTTCTATAGCCTATTTATATATATATATATATATATAGTTACCATGGTTTATAAACCCAACTGGCTTAAGGTTTCCCAGCCATCACTGGATCGCATGATCCATCACCTTCACCCGTTTCACCCGGGGAACCGTCAGCCTTGAAGCGCTGCCAGGCGGGGTGGAAGCTGTCCCCGCTGCAATCCAGAAAGTCTAAGGTCTCGTTGCCCTGGTTTTTGTGGAAAAACACCAAACATGGCGGTGACAAGGATTCAGTGCTGTGAAATGCTGTGAACACATTTGGTTTTTAACATGGTGTTCATGTTAAGTTTTAACATGATTTTCACCTGGGTTTCAACCAAGAGTTTACTAACCAGTCCATGAAAGAAGTGTGCTGTTCTAAACACCAAGGGTGTCCCACCTCATCGGAATCTTCTACCCGCTGGATGTGCCATGTTGTGCAGTCATGCTTGTAACCCGTTGTAGAGGTTTTGCATAGATCAAACCACTTGTTGGTATTCTTAACACATATCATCATAGTCTGTTCAACACATGTATATACACATTGGGCTTCATTGGGCATGGTTCAAACCTGGGGTACTCCCAAATAAGAATATATCGCAATCATACGGGTTCCTTTTCCACACTCCCCAACAAAATAGATTCAATCAAGGCCCTTGTAGTCAAGGCAAATTTTCAGTTGTTGTTCATTGGGTTCATTGCCTGGATTGACGGGAAAGTCTGCAGGAAACCATATTTTACTGAATCAAAATACCATAACCAAATTTGGATACCTTGACAAACCGATGTACCTTCAACTATCTACCCAGTACCCAAGTAATCTACCCAATCTACTCATGTTAAATATGTCCAAATTCCCTTGAATTGTCGGTCGCTTTACCCCTTTACACAGGGCAAATCTTCGAGACCGAGCTACCGCGACGTAAACGACGCCAGGTCCCAAGAGGCACAGAAAACGACGCCATAGCGCCATGGACTCGCCAGATATTTCATAGAAAGTTGTTTAATATCTAAATGATCTAAATGTCTCCTGATATCTCTTGATCTCTCATGATATCTCTGGATATAAGTTTTCGGATCTAAACATCTTTTTTAGTCATGTCTATTTGTCTGTTGCCCTCCTAACATAGGGGAAATACCCCCCTTGGGGATCGCTAGAGTCCAGGAAGGTCCATGATTGGTCATGGACCTAAAAGGGATTGGGTAAATGATGTTTATATACGTCATGTCTATAGCGACATATGTATAAAACAGTATATTTAACCACATTTTTCGATGGGTCTATCCTGCCCTCCACGGTCTTTCCAATCGCCTAAATCCTTGACTTGCCTGTTGCCCTTAGGATCCTTTAGGTATTGCCTACGAATTTAATATGTTCCCAAAGTCCCAAAACATCAATCAAGTTAGCCTGGGGAATCAAGTTCGCGCGACGCGAACGTCAGCCGAAAGCTGGTGACATGTGGTTTTCGGGCTGCGCTTTTTGGTCACCAGAAATCAATTTGAACAGGTCCTTTCCAGGCCATGGACAAAGCACGGCACTCGGTTTTCCCAGGGAAGTTCACATGCATTCCATGTAGTGAGAACGGGACTGCAAAATTTGTCTTTTAAAGGTGACGTTTGAGGTCTGAATAGAAGATCTTGTAGTGCCAGAATGGCTGCCACTGATAGGATTTCATCTTCTCCGTATTTGCGTATTTGGAGGTTTCCTAAAATGGTGGTACCCCCAAATCATCCACTTTGGTAGGATTTTCCATTATAAACCATCCATCTTGGGGTATCCCCATCATTTGAGTCTGTTATCTGCTATGGAATGATTTCACGACTGAAGCTGGCTTGACACCCACGACTTCACATCATGGCCCCTAAGTCTTTCCCACTTGGGGCCCAGGGCGTTTTTCTGTCCACGTTTTTGCAGATCCGGACCCACGAAAAAAAGGATCTAGCCAGGCCAGGAGAAGGTTGGCGAAGGCAGCATTTTTCTGGGTTTCATCATCTGTTTCTGAAAGGTGTCCTGAGGATATCGGATAGTGCTATGCTGAGCAGCTCTTTAAATAAAAGATATTCAAAGATAATGCTGTAGAGGCTATCCACCAGCCCTTTCCTCCGGCGGAAATGGCTCTCTCGCCATCACATCAGCGAATTCACACATACTGCGCATGGCAGCGGCTGGATTTTTTGGAGTCAATGGGTGACTTCAGATATGCCGAATACTCCATGGTGCTACTATAGAGAAAATGTGCGTTATCTGCGGCAATTTTGCCAAATAGGATCCATAGAATTCAGAGCAAGTCGCCAACATGAAACATCAATTCTTGAGATCGGGGCCATGGACTGAAGTCTGACTCCTACTTATCCGATCCAGCCCTAGCTCTCCAAATTCCCTCGCGTCTGAATCATCTGGTGTCGGCCGCCCAAAAAGTGACAAGCTTTCTTGGTGGATTTCAGGGGCATGTTGAGCTTACTGATTGATGCAACAGGTCTACTCTGAGTGCTATGCACGCATCGAACTGTTTTCTCGGATTTTCTGGCCAACACAGCGGGGAATGGTCAACATGAATTGTTGCAAGGCGTAGCAAAGTGGAAATTGAGCCCCGTACGATCCGCGTACGGTCGATTTAGTCCTGCAACTGGGTAGGTATCGTGCTTTTAATTATAATTATATTATAATATATACATCTTTGCAAATGTATCTTTGCCTCTTTAGGTGCTTTTTTTCAAACAGTCATCCAGGCAAGCTGCGAAGGATTTGGAGACACCCCCGAAAGATCAACTGAACAGAAAGAAAAACAGAACAGAAAACTGACCCCGGACCATGTCCATGGATGATATGTACCCTCTGGTAAACTAACATAACTATGGGAAATCACCATTTTTAATGGGAAAACTCACTATAAATGGCCATTTTCAAAAGCTATGTTAGTTTACCAGAGGGTATTGATATGTGGCATCTACCCATCTGAGATCAGCTGCTGTCTCCGGCCGAACAGCACGTGACAGGCGCAATGCCAGCCGATCACCGAATCTGGAGCTCCTGGGGTGATCAAACATGGCAATGGAAGAATCCAAATCTATAGATGTGGTTTCCTATTAACCTCTCCATATATGGAGGGATGTTCCATTTTACGTTTGATTACCAGAGGGTACTATGTACATATATATATATATGTTATTCACATGAGACGTACACCCTCATACATGTATGCAAATAGAGATATACATGTAGCACATTGTAGCACCAATTACAAAGATGCAAAACTCATTCGAACATATCTCATCATCTCTCTGTATACTACCGGTTTCTGCCAGTATCTTTTGCAAGTAGACATCTTCACTCTACAATACTTGGAGAATCATCCCACGAATCGTAAGTGGTGAACATAACCCCCGATTCATGGGTTATCCCATCTATAGGTGGATGAACTATGGTTAAGCATGTTATAAACCACTTAGTAAGTCAATGGCCATTTCAGGAACCTAAATTGGAGGTACCTACCATATATAAGGCCTATTTTTCAGGGCTATGTAAGGGAATATCTCCACAAAATATAGCCTTATATGGTACAGTACCTCCATTTTAGGATCCTGGAATTCCCATTGAGTAAGTGGGATGATCCTTTAAGTACTACATGTGCCTGATTATAAATGTCATGGCCAATCTTGGATAACCTGCAAAATATATAAATTCTGGCAGCTGGTGAGCTAGTAGATAATCCCATAACAAAAGACTAGTTAGGATTAGTTTATACCCATCCAGTTGATTGACCTAGAGTATATCCCATTATATATCCCATTAACAATGGATTTTAAACCCACTATATATCCCATTGACAACCATTGACCTAGTTGTTTTACCATCTTAGCTGTCATACTTCAATATACCCTGTGCAGGGTATTCAGCGCCACCCATAACTCGCTCCTCAGCTGTCCCCGTCGCGGCCCAAGCGTCGACTCTTGCGATCTGCGGGAGGATTCTGGTCACTGAAATGGTGACCTAGCCATCCCCTACTTGGTGGTTCATCCCACTTAGTAAGTAGGTTAGTTCACCCCAGTTGTAAGTGGACTAACCCTACTTATCCCACTAACAAAACCAGGGATATTTCACCTACTTAGGATAAGTGGGATGAGCCACCAAGTAATACTAAATATCCCATAGAAAACCTCATTTAGGACATTGGAGTATGTAGATGTATAATGATGTGTATATATATATATTTACAAATAAATCATATATATATATATATGTTCGCGCATCGTTATTACCCAAATTATACATGGAAAATGGATTCAATTTATATATAGTATACAAAATTACACATATACATATATATATATATGTATATATATATATATATGTATATATATATATATGTATATTTGTCTGGTTGGTGGTTTCAACCCCTCTGAAAAATATGAGCTCGTCAGTTGGGATTCTGAAATTCCCAATATATGGAAAAAAAGTTCCAAACCACCAACCAGATATATCATGGTGTGCATATTGAGCTGGATGGGGGTACCAGGCCCAATCTTCCTTGACATCAGGGCCTCGATCGCCCAGCTCGAGGGTCAACATGCGGCCCTGGTGGCTGGTGATTGGAAGAGGGTGTCAACAGAGGATGACAGAACCTGAATAACCATGGGAAATCACCATTTTTAATAGGTAAATCAGTAAACATGCTATTAAACATGGTGATTTCCCATAGTTGTAATACGATTGTAAATCAGAAAATTGGCAAATCAACTAACACAACAATAACTGTGGGAAACAATGTTGAAACAATGTTTATGTTCATTAATAGTTGCTATTAAGGGTGAATAAGCGAATATTATATAACATCACCAATTACATCCAGTTACCACTTATGAAAAAAGTATCACTTTCTCGTAAGATACGAGGTTTTAACCAACACCCCATGTCGACTTGTGTTTGACAATTTTCCATTGTCTATAGAACAACGACAATGACTGAGTTGTATTTGTTGAAGGAAACTTGGATGGCTTGACACTGGTAAACTAACTCACAACTTGGGCCTCACTTTGCACCCATCCACCTTGGTCCTGAAAGTAGATACCCCATCCCAGCACGGAGAAATCATGAGAAATCGATGTTTCTATAGCACTAACATCTATTTCCGGTGCACCTTCCAAGTAAGTATATATATATATATCTAGGTCAACAGGTGAAACGGTTTTTCCTCCAAATTCCGAAACAAAATCCTAAACCAAAAAGCATGACATGTCTACTGCTTCAATCAAATTCCTTTCCCCCTAATATCGAAACTTAAAACCCTCCTAGAAAGCCTGATTTTTTGTATTGGATCTGTTGTTCCCTTACTGATACCTTATGTGATGGGGGGATGGAATGTCTCATTTTCTCAGTAATTCTCAGTCTTTCTACCCTCTGGTAATTTAACATAGCTATGGAAAGATCCACCATTTTTCATGGGAAAATCCACTATCAGAATGCTTTGAAAAATCACCAGAAACATCCCCCGTTGACCCCAGGTTTCACCAGTTCGAAGAATCCTGTTTGAAAAACCATTAGAATGTCAGCATGAAAAAAATCATATAATGATCAGCATCCTGTTTTTTGGCTGGTGAACTAACAAAAAAACAAAAAAAAAACGCCACAGTTATAAGTTAGTTGCTTTGCAATCCAATCTAACTAGTTTAAGATATGTCCACCATAAAAGCTAGCTAACACAGGCATAAACTAGAACTTAATTGGCTGGGATTAAATCCAACTTGTCAATCCACATGATCATTGGAACAATCCCCATTACTTACTGGTGCTTAGTAGGGAATGGATGGGAATGGGGGAATGGGATGATTATTGATAGTTATTTTGGATCATTGCCTCATTCCCTACTAAGCACAAGTAAGATTATCACCGTGATAAAAATCCCACTGATTACTTGGATGATCATCCCACTGAGAATTCGTTGTGATTCAATCGCCTGCTTGTGATTGGACTCGTCACAAGTGGGCGAACCGACCACACTTATGTTCATCAGTTCCTGAATGGGATGATCCTCCAATGAACCTACAGTTATGGCCCAACTAACACTTATCAATAGACATCGAACTCCTATAACTCAGGTTATATATCATGAAATAAACCCCATAAAAATAACTGCTAGTTGGGCCATCACTGTATGCCCATCCAGGAAATTCACGTTCAGTCGAAACTGAAAACCGCCTGTGTGTTCTGCATGTCCGTAAAGACCTGGAAAGAAGAGAGGCGGGTGACCCGAGGGAAATGAGGAAGGTTTGAGAGGTGAAACTTTTTTGGTGAAAGCCATGAGACACATGGCTGTTGTGTGTGTTTTAATATGGTTTTGTATTGTTTATATCTGGTTTTAGTGTCTCCAAAGCCTATTTTTCAGGGATTTTTGAGTGTACAATGGCGATTTACAGGGATTTACCCAGACAAATAATAGGACCAGGATTGATTTGGTACCACCCAACATTCAGAATTTGGATCGTGGGGGCTGGCAAGAACCCAACAGAAATGGTGATTAATGGTTGATTGATTTAGGATAGGTACCCTTTGGTAGTTGAACGTGGCACTGGGAAAACCATGAACTAAATTGAGGGTTTAATGGGACCAATCATCTATCTATACATACATACATATACATATATATATATATGGTGGAATTTCCATTGCTATGTTTGATTTGTGATTGAAAGGTTGGTTAATTTACGACAGGTAGATGGCGCGGGCAGAAACCAAAATGGTGAATGTCAAAGCAGAATTAGGTCATAAACATATTCTGAAGATGGGCTTTAGACACATAGTAGGAAGACAATTCCTATCGTCACACCATTTCAGCGTGCAGCCGATTATTGCCCAGATTGCAGTGCAGCAAGCGAAAAAAGGGGATTTGATGGGAGAATTCAAAACCCACCTATTATTTTATGGAATATAACGGGATACAGCTATCCAACATATGGGTACAATATATATATATATATGCACATATATAACTATATATATATACAAGTTATATAGTGATATAGACTGGGAATCTAGCTCTAATTGCGTTAACTATATCTATAAACGTTATATTGTATGTATTAAAGCTAGTTACGGATAATTGTGATAATTCACTGTTAGGTTTTCTGTCCAAAAGGTTGTCTAGTTTGACGACTGGGGATTCGCAGCTCATGGATCATGATAATTTCCAACACATTGGAGAGTATGATTCCCTATACCCTCTGGTAATTTAACAGTTTGCTATTGAAAATTGCCATTTAGTTCGTTGATTTACCACTTAAACATGGTGATGTTCCATACTGCTGTTAGTCTACCAGAGAGTAATCATCAACCAATGGAAGTTCTGAAGACGGTTTCTATTGTTAGAGAAATATATCCCAAATGTTTCTACCTGTCTTTAATATCAAGTCTTCTTTACATACAATGTTCTCACGTTTTCAAGAGTTGTAAACATGTTGGCAAGTTCATAAGTGTCATTGAACCCCCGATCACTTATTCATGAACATCTTTGTTGTTGGCTCATCACCCCATCACTGTGTGCTTCTCATTGTTTTCCCGCTGGATGTATATATATTCTATATATATACTGATAGAAAACACCTTGTCTATACTACTACACGCATCAAATATCAACTCTCGATATACCCCAAACGCTCTCATTTACAGCACTTAAATACAACTATCTAAACCATCATACAATGTCATACAATTCAACCAATCATCCTATCATCATATATATATACATATATATATATATATGTATATATCTATATACACATATAAATATATATACATACATATAAATAAATATATATATATATATGAGCTGCCGTCAAAACCAATTGTTGATGCTTGGAGCGAAAATATAGGTTGTCGCTTTTTGGGGGTGCAAAAATGCAGCGAAATTGAAATTGGCTTCACGGATTCAGATCTCCAAACTGCTGGGAATGGATTAAGGGGCGCTCGTTGTCTTTGCGTTTGCAACCATGTTGGGGAGCTATCTAAGCACATTGCTAGACTCTTTCAATGGTTCCCAACGATTATAAGATCACTAATTCTCATTCCATGAAAATGAAAAAGGGCCACCTCGCAATTGTCCCTTTTTGATAAGCCGTGGCATAAGAAAATTAAATGTTAAAATTCATGCCATGCACAAATTAGGATCGTCCCCTATCGGTTCTGAAGGTTTTGGGGCAACCTCGAAAAGGCCAAGGCGAAGCAAGACTAAAAAAATGTATCACAATAATTTTGTCAGTTACTCAAATATTGAATCATTTCTAATACCTATTTATACAACCCTATTATCCTATTTCCAATAATTACCAAATTCGAATTGAGCTAAACTTCCCAGCTCCGCCACCGTTCTATCCGCCCATTGCGACGGGTGCACCCCACCTGCTTCACCGTGGCCAGCTGCTTCCCCATGCTGACCACGGCGCCCTCCACGTCCGTGACGTGCTCCGCGCCCTGGCGCAGGTTCTGCTCCAACGAACCCACCTGGAGATGGGGAACAGATGGGGTATGGGGGAGGTCTTGTTGGTGGTGATTGGGCAAAATCACTGTTTTTCATTTTTTTGTAAGATCTGAATATTATTGAATATTTCAAGGGAACAGTGTTGGGGGTTTAAGAACTGGTGAGAATGATATTTGAAAAACAAATAGACCTTGATAGTTTAAATGGTCATATTGTGGTGACATTTCTTACTCTGGGAAAATAATTGTATGAGGCAGGCTCTATATTATTGGTTTGGTGTGTCTTCCCGTGTAAGTTAGGACGTCCCCTCCTTGTGGCTATGATTTACTTAAAAAGGGCTGGAGTAATCCTGGATCAAAGTGTCAAAAAATGAAGTTGTACCGTCACCAGTTTCTTTCCCTAGAACTGCTTCTATTTATAATTACATGTTCCCCATGAACATAAAATTGGTTGGTCAAACCATATGTTTCCCAGGTTACCGACTTATTTATGATAAATACCCAGCAATGTCCAAATTGTAAGTTACATCATGTTACATTCTCATTATAAATCTTTAATTGGGTACTAGATCCTCACATTATAGTTGAGATCCTTTATCCCAGATTGTAGGTTGTGACCCATAAAATATTCCGGTGATAGTTGGTTATGTTCCGAATATCCCCATGAAGTATCTCCCTCGCCTCAGCGGACTTCGGGTGCTTCATCCATATGTGCTGGGATAGGCCAAACTGCCCCCATATAGTTGCTTATAGTCCATGGATCCCTATGAAATTTTAAGAAATGTTCCAGGTTTATCCACTACAGTCAAAATTGTTCCATTACATTCCATCAATGTTCCAGTGCAGATCGCCATGTATCTCATTAAACTACCAATTTTCTCCTGCAAAAACCTGCAAATCCTCCCATTTAATCGCATTACCCTCTGGTAAACTAACATAACTATGGAAAATCACCGTTTTCAATGGGAGAATCCACTATAAATGGTCATTTTCAATGGCTATGTTAAATTACCAGATGGGAAAATTCCATTGAAGACCCTGAAATCCCATGAAGCCCCCGTAAAATCACCACGGACCAACCGTTGATTTTCCAGGAAGTTCCCGGCGCCTTGCCCTTGAGGGAAATCACCACCTCGCCCAGGCGATGCACGTCCTCGCTGCAGACCTTCTCCTGGTCATTTCTGGGTTTACCATAGGAAAATGGATGTTTTAATGGGAAAACCATAGGCAAACCATAGGAAAACCATAGGAAAATGGAGGTTTACCCTCTGGTAATTTAACATAGCGAACTGGAAAGATCCACCATGCTATTAATGGGTAAATCCACTAATTATAAACGGCAATTTTCAATAGCTTTTTGTATGTTTACCAGAGGGTAAAATCTTCCAGCAAATCATGGCTAATTAATGGTCATTATGTGGTTATGATGATGGTTAATGATGATTAATAATAATCTGCTTGGTGGTGCAATGTGCCCATCTTGAAAAATGATGGAGTTCGTCAACGGGAAGGATTATCCCATGCATCATGGAAAATAACATTAATGTTTGAAACCACCAAGCAGAATGGGATCATCCAAGGAATTTTCCATGGGGTGGTCTTCACTGGATCCAAATCATCCAATGCTCAGGTAAATACCAGAGATGGATGAGTCAATTAACCCATTGGATGAGTAGAATGTGGGATGATCACCAACGAAATAGCTTAAATATATTTACATGGGGTAAATTGGGCAAATGAAGAGGTAAAAGTAACAATTCACCCCCCTTGTGGCTATCCACAATAGGTTGGAGCAACCAGCATTGTATGGAATTTAGATGGATTACAACCAACCAACTATTGCTAAATTTGGAATTCTTTGCATTTGGGTGTGTCTGAAAACGAGGCATAACCCTGCATAACCCGGAAACAGCGGTTGGGGAACATCACGATAAACCATGGAAGTCTGGGAGGATCAGGCGACTTAGTAAGTGATGAGTAGCTGGGGATAGCTGGGGAATATCTGATTCTCCCACCTAGTGTTCAACAAGAAATCATAATAAATCATAAGAAATCTTCAAAGGACAACAAAAACTCACCCAGTCACAACGCCTAGGTTTAACCTAGCCTTTGTGAAGCTGGGAGTTTTGATGAAGTTACAATTTATCATGATAAATGTGAAAAGGCCGTGAAAAGTCAGTGAAACGGCCGTGTCAATATGGTTCTTGATGTTTTCCATAATTCCTGTAATTTGGGTAAATTGTAGCCTTTAGTCAAACCTGTCCTTTGTGATAACGCACTTAGTAAACCTATCCTTTGGAAGCATTGAAAATCATAAGAAATCAACTTTTAGGGGCAGTCCTGGCAAACTCATGCTGCCACGTGTACCCAAAATACCCTCGGGTAACCAAATATGGTAGTTGAACATCACCATCAATAATGGAGGTTTCTAGCTGGCAACATCATCTATAGATGGAGGATTTTCCAGCAAGTCGCGTTTGATGACCGCAACGTTATTCGTTTTTTTTTGGGGACTTGACTAATACAAGTTAGTTGGCGTTAGCTTAGTTTTGGGATATATGGCCCAACAAAAACTCATCACCATGGTTGATATATATATATATATATCTAAAGTATTCTTTTAAGTTAGATAAGGGTTCCGGTTCCTTATCAACTAAACCAACATGAATCTCCCTGCTTCACCGAAGTCGCGGCGCGTTGCGTGGGCTGCGCCTGCATGTTGTGTTCCACCGTGGCCACTTGTCCCTTCAAAGTCGTCAACGCACCCTCCAGGCCCTGGCAGCCACGTTGAGAAAAAAAATGTGATTTCTAGGTGATTTATGTGCAGTAAAACTGGTAGACATAACTGACATAACTATGACTTCTGGATGTTTATGCTGTGTTTTCGTAAGTGTTTTCTCTAAGAGCAAGAGCTGGATGGGGTGGACATCAAACACTTGGATGAATTCGGTTTACCCCATCTAGCCCGAAGAAAACCCACGAAAATCTTAGAGGAAGGGGCCCACAAACGATAAGTTAGTTGGCTGATGGCTAGGCTCACTAGGTTCAGGGAGCTAGCAGCAGAAACCAACTTTACTGGGGTGGCACCCACATTGCAAAAACAAAAATGCATGGAACTTTTTTAGATACATCTAGGCGAATGCTAGTGCTGCTAGTGGAATGTCTCAAGAATACACACCCTCTTTATCTATTTTAGCTTGGTGACTGATTATAAACATTCCTGAAGCATCATATTGATATCCAGCTTTCAATATGAAGTAATCCAGCCTACTAAACTAAAACTGCACATCCTACACGGTGGGACACCGAGCTAAAAGCTGGCAACCCCCCAAAAGTATGTATAAAATAAAATAATATAAGATAATATAATATAATAAAATAAAAATATAATATAATATAATAAAATAATATAATATAATAAAATAAAAATATAATAAAATAAAATAATATAATATAATATAATATAATATTAAAATATAATATAATATAATACAATATAATATAATATAATATAATATAATATAATATTATAATATAATATAATATTACAATATGATATAATATTACAATATAATATAATATTACAATATAATACAATATAATATAATATAATATAATATGATATGATATAATATAATAAAACCATCAGCTAGCTACATGGCTGGGACCCTGGATCTTACACTGTAGACCCTAAAAACGGGGTCTGAAGAAGAGTTGCATAGCTATATCACGTAAAAAGCAATTTCAATGGTGTAGACCCTTGGACCTTACAGATGCTGAAGGTCTGAAGACGTTTACCCATGCGTCAAAAATACAAAAAAAAACTGTTCCAAACAACATGTTTTCTCTCGCTCATTTTTTTCTTCGCTGCTGTCACACGTTTTTCACCAGTGCTCTTTGGCAGTCCCCCGAGCGTTCAAAGAAACACATAGAAACACTGTGTGGACTCGCAAAATGGGTTAGGCTCTTGCCATGAACATCCACACTTCAGGAATGGTGTTGATGTGACACGCTGTGGTCAAAAACTGGTCCATTCTCCTAGCAAAACTTGCATGCACCTCATCACATAACTTTTTGAGCAAAACACCCATTCAGTCTGAGCCACCGTCAGACCCCCCAACAAAGACGCAATGTGCTGACTCCCAAAATGGGTTGGGCTCTTGCCATGAACATCCACACTTCAGGAATGGTGTTGGTGTGACATGCTGCGTTGTGGTCTGAAACTGGTTCAGTCTCCTAGCAAAACTTACCCGCACCTCATCAAAGAACCACATGGTGGATTGCATCCTCCTACACATCGCAATTAGATGTGCTAAGAATTGCTTTAAATAATGTCCTCACACAGGATTAACAGGGTCTATCCTGAACATCTTCAAGTCATATATCACTATGGTTCAAACAGCCTAAACCCAGCGGAACCATTCTAAGTATGGAATCATATGATTGAATTCGCAGATGCCCACCTGCCTGTGGATGCATTCTGGGTTGACTGGTCCTTCGGCTGCGAAGACAACAGCAGAGGTCTATCAAAAATCAGTATTTATCTGAACAAAGAACCAATGTAAGATTTAGCAACCCAGATCCTTCATTTCAACAGAGATGCACGCAAACATCACTGCTTCCACACCTGCCTGCAGAAGTTTCTCCCGCTTCCGGCGCAAATCCTTTGACCAAGCTGAGCGTTCCTGGCGGAAATGGTGCTACATGTTTCAACCCAGCAACACCCTACAAGACCATGGTTTCAGAATGCATTGGGTATTGGGTTCATGACAGGGTCCATTTTGGAAAAGAATCTTTGCCTTCATCTTGCTGTCAAGACACTGCCACAGATGGTATCGCACAAAGAGATTCCCATTGGCTTGGTGCTCCAGGACTTAGTTCAGGAAGCATTCAACAATTCAGCCTAATCTTTCACAAAAAACTTGATCATGAACAACGGATTGCAGCTCAGGGGCTTAAAAGATTCATGCGGCGATTTGCGCTTCTCCGCGGTGATGTGGTGCAAAGTAATCTTTGTGCACTTAGCTCTCCAGAGCTGCAACTTTCCGTCCCACCGAGGCTCTGAACATGGTTCCCCACAAGTAGCCTAGGCATGAAGGGAATTAAAAGAGCAACCCTGAAGTCACGTTGCCCCTTGCTTGGTTGATCAATTTTCGCATCCAAGGGACACATTCAGGAGCTTTGCCTGGATGGCTGTCTGCCACGGTTGAAGCAAAATGCTGCGTCTGAACCAAAAAATGGCTTCGGAGCCATCGGCCTTGTAGCTGTTCAAAGGTCTGGAACTAAAATGATCACCCATGATCACTCTTAAACAAGAAGTTTTGACCAGTGCTGGGAACCTTCAGGAAACGTTCCCAGACCTTTGGGGGCCATTGGAAATCTAGGGTTGCAAAAGTCTACAAATAAAATGCATTGGAACTCTAGTGGTGCAAAGGACTAGACCTAACATGGTTGGTCAAAAAAAACAGTCTTGCTCAGTGCCGGAGAGGCTATCCAGACCTTTGGGGGTCATTGGAAATCTATGGGTGCAAAAGTCTACAAATAAAATGCATTGGAAATCTAGTTGTGCAAAGGACTAGACCTAACATGGTTGGTCAAAAAAAACAGTCTTGATCAGTGCCAGAAAGGCTGTCCAGACCTTTGTACGACCTGGGGAATCTAGCGTGGCAAAGGTCTAGAAACACAATGGCCAGCAAAACCAATCTGTGTTGATCAAGGCCAGAAATGCTGCCCAGACCTTTGGACAAACTTTGGAATCTAGCTTGGCAAAGGTCTAGGGCTACAATGGTCAGCAAAACCAACCTGTCTTGATCAGTGCCAGAAACGCTGTCCAGACCTCTGTAAGAACTGGGGAATCTAGCTTGGCAAAGGTCTAGAGCTACAATAATGGTCAGCAAAACCAACCTGCCCTGATGATTGCCAGAGAAGCTGTCCAGACCTTTGAAAAAGCAAGATCTGCCTTACATCTTCAAAGTTGAAAATTATGGGACATCCATATATCATGTTTAACATAGACACGCTCAAGGGTCTATAGTACCTTAAATGCAGAGGGTCTACAGTGCTCTAGGAAGTACTCTAGACCCTGGGCCCCTGAGGCCTGGGGGTCTGGGTACTCTGGACCTTATGTAGTTGAGGGGATATATCATATAATTTAATATAATATAATAAAAAATAACATAACATAACATAATATAATATGATATTATATAATAAAATAAAATGTAATATAATACAATATAATATAATATAACATAATATAATATAATATAATATAATAATACAATATAATACAATATAATATAATACAATTACAAAATAATTATAGTATATATATATATATATATGCAATAAGATGTATATATATATATTTATAATATCATATATATATTATATATTTATTGATACACCATAGATCCTAGTTGGTGCGGGTAAACAAATAATAAGCCATCCCCCAGTCATCACCATTTTTATAAGTGGTATTAGTATAGGTGGTATAGACCATTCCCAAATGGGTGGTTTATGACACTGTTTAACCTACATTATTGGAGTTATGTTCACCAACTTAGCGATTCTGAACTGGGGACCACTAATTTGATTTTTGCCAAAACTCTTCTCTTGAAAGACCCACATTGTAACTGCAACAACTTATGTTTTTTCCGAAAATCGTGTTTTTTCCCAAAAACATGTTGCATGTTTATCAATCCACATTCCATGATATCTTTGTGTGTTGGTTTTACCCCCCAACTGTTGCTGTATACTGTATACCCCGCTATCGCTATGACCAAAATCTCCATCTCAGGGTTGCTCCCTGATAGTGCTCAAATGGCGAATGTCACCTGTGGCAATCATATGTTGCTGGGTATCATTCTCCACATCACCAGAAACTGAGAACCAATCCCTGCCCTGACCACATCTCCTGGGACCCCTTGGGACCCCCAAGGGGGCCCCTTGGGACCCGCCTGCACGCAATCCATGCCTTCCCAAACGCCGCGTTCGATGTTTCCGACCTGACATGGCTTGACGTAGAAAAAAACATGGCACGAGCCATGAAACAAAAAAAAAGCCCCTATCATTGATATCATTCATGCTGGTTGGTTACTTGAAGTTGAAATTACAAATGAATATAACCATGGTCATAAATCCTATAAGTTGGGGTATACCCCCTTTGACTATGGCTACATCCGCGTATAACTTGCATCTGCACATCCAAGTATTAGTTGTTACAATAGGTAAACCTACTAAAACTGGTTGTACTCTTTATTGTGTGTATGTATAATTCCCAATAAACTCGATGCCTATGATAACCCCCTGTAATAATCTATTGGCAAACGTATTTTCAATGGTCTGCCATGCTAAGTGATGCAAACTTGCAGGTTTTGGCTAATTACTAATGATGAGGAACACAATTTTATAACTATCCTTTCAAAAGTAAAACAAATGCTTTATACAGTCGGACAATGCTGATATTCCTTTATCAAAATGGGTAACGCAATATGAAATGAAATAACAAAATCAAAATAATGCATCAAAGCAGGGGTTTGTCTAAAACATGCAGGATGCAACACAATCATCACACACCCAACACGCATGGTTAATCAATTATATTGGTTAGCTGTGTTGGTTCTTGCACCAACATTTGGAAGAAACATGAAAGCTCCAAACTGCCCTTCGCTGATAATTTGTTGGCCATAGTTTGATGTTTTAGTCCCATTTTTTGTTGGTTGTAAAAACTACTCCTTTTCAGGTTAATTACATTACCATTTCTACTGAGTGAAATCAAACCAAAGGGGTAGCTTTAATCCATAAAACACCCCGGTTCTGGAAAAGAACGTGGGCTGATTCCCCCCCCATAGCTGACCTTTCCCTTGGCCCACTCAAAGGTGGCCATATTGAGCATCCATGGGCTCGGTGCCTGGTTCCATAACCCTGCCATCTGGGGATCAGTGGATCCAGCAGGATATCTGGTGCAGGGGAGCTGATGCCTTGGCCACCCCAGGTACCAATGTTGAAAGTGCCTCAACTACACCAGATGAACCCTGGGGCTGTGTAGGTGCAGCAGCTGTCAGGCTCCAGGACCTACAATAGCGGACTGAGGCTGGTTAGCCCTGGAGTGATATTTGCCCCTGGAGTCCCTGCAGCAATGACCCCGGCCATGTGTGTTGTTAACGGTGTTGCTTCCGGAGCTGCCTGAGATGCTTTCATATAATCGAGTGTCTCTGTAGCAGTGGAGATCATTCCAGTTGATCCTGCCCTGGAAGTCTGATACGTTGCCGCAGTGAATCATGGACTGAATGGACAGCATTGAATACCTGGGAGCTATGACCTTGTTGTTGGCAGCAAATCATCGCCATAATTGATCCAAAATCAATTGGTTTATGGAAAAAAAGTGGCTAACGCTTAGACAAGACACACGACATCACACGACTTCTTCGCCCGTGCCATGCTAAAGTAATTTGAGGGTAGCCTCTAGTAACCTAACATGACTATTGAAAATCACCACTTTAAATAGGTAAATCAACTGTAAATGGGCCATTTTCCATAGCTTTTTGTATGTTTCCCAGAGGGTATATCCCATTTTGGCACACAGGCATCTCTTCGGTGCAGTGGTATCCCATGAAACTCCATTGATGATATTTAATGATGCGGAAATCCACCATGTGCTAGATTGACTTTCATGTATCACCCATATAATTCCCCAATATTCCCCATGTATCTACTGTATATCTATCTATATATAATTATAGAGTTGATTATATTGCAGTTATATCCCTGTTATACCCCAAACAAATAGTCTGTTTAATTTCTTAGTGTTTCTTGGTTACACGAAATCTCCCTTGTGCCGGACGCAAAGATCAAATACAACCATTTGTGTGGTGAAAACATCAACCACCATCTTCCACACACCAAAATCTCATGTTCATTAGCTACATCCCATGAATATCCCAACCATATTAAGCCACTATGAAACACCACTCTATTATACCCCCATAATACCTGTTGGAGTGGGAGCCCCATCGTGGAACCGCGACCTTCTTCTGGATCACTTGTACCGCGTCGTTCAGCTGCGTCCATTGCACCTCGGAACGGACAACGCCACAACGCGCCATGTGAAGCCCGTTAAACGATGGATTGGTTGGCACTTTAGCACCAAAACAATGGGATTTCACCCGCAGAAGTGGTTTTGTGTGAGATCAAAAAAGGGGATATCATATGATATCATGGAGATCCGTGGATGAGAATAATCCTTGGTTTTTCTGGACACATACTCGACGTAAATGGGGAGTATATGATGGGATGTATATGATGGGAATTCGAATGGGATGATAGGGAAACCAACCAGACTAGCTGGGTCCCAAAAACATGGAAAAAAAGAACATCAAGGGAAAAAGATGGTTCTTACTATGATTCATACAGGAATAAGATGGAAGAAGGGGGCATTCCAGCACAGGATTTGTTTTTTCAATGCAGAGATTTGAGATTTCTCTCTGTAGGATGTCAAATGACATGTTGTAAATGGGTGACAATGGTATATGGATATACGTACCAATGTATGATTATATGTGTACATGTATGATTACATACGTGTATACTGTATATATTTATATCATCTTACATGACATACATCATTACATACGTGGCCCTCCTTTTGGAAATAAAAAAACAACCGCGTCAGGTGGGGGAGTCCTCCAAGCTGATGGTGTCAACCCATCAGGCCCTGCAAGAAGGACAATTCGTAGGGTTGTTATTGGGTATAATATATATTTGACTATATGATATTATACTGATATACATATTATATCATATCGTTAAATATGGAATCCTCCATAAGTTGGGATCTGTGGCACGTAGAACTGTGGTGAAATATAAGCCACTGAAATAAGTGGAACTGCACCCCCAAACCAAGGTTGACTCAGTACCAGTGACCATCCTTTATTTGGAGGTCAACATGTGCCTTCCACACATTTAAGGAACGACAATTCATGTGGCTGGCGACATGTTCCAACAGAGGGGCCAAACCTTAGCATCGCTATGCACCGCTCCTCTGTTTCCGCAGATCGAATCGCGCATCTTGCTGCCTACCAGCCCTACCACTGACTAGAGTCGTTCACCGTTGGTTCCCAGCTTGCGGGGCCCCGGGTGCCAGTAATATGGTGCCAAGAGGCAGCGTCGACCTTCTCCTGGAGAGCCTGGATCCAAGATGATCCATGTCAAGGTGTTTGGAGGATCACCCCACGGAACATAGGTTGGTAAGCCCTGAACGTTCACCCCACTAACCAGATACTAATCTACAAAGAAGGAATGCTGAACAAAAATGGAGACATCTGCAACAAATGACAAACAAAGTCCAAGATCTCATGCTGAGTTTCCAAAGTTTCAGGACCTCCACACGTTGTGGGAAAATTGAGGCTGGGTTTTCAGCTGGGCGCACTGGCTGGCCGCTGTTCAAATTGATGCGGGGCACTCTGAATCTTCGCGTTTCTCCAATCTCATGGGGCTATCCTTCCCGGTTGCTTCTCAACACAACGCTGTAGACCCACCGCCAGATGCGCACTGGGCCGCTGTTCAAATCTGTGGAGGTCCAATGGCATGGCCGTCCACAGCGTCAGCCATCAGATCAATGTTTCCCGTCATGAAGACCATTGCAAAGAATGTTGACCCAAGCCAAACCCAAGAGCATCGAGTTGGCAAAACACAACTTGCTCATGGGATTCCAACGTGTTCTGACCAGACATCGTCTCAGAGTTGCATCAGTTTGCGATATATTCCTGACACAATGGCACAATGACGATCTCTACATTCATATGTCGTTACACTTGTGGCCCGAAATACTAAAGTCAGCCTATAGACATTGACATAACCAGTTCTCGATGGGAACTGATCCCATGATAATCCCAAAGGATGGGGCACCAGTTCGTTAGCTAAGTTGGTTTATTACTATAAAAACCACAGCCTACGATACTTCTAACTGGTTGGTGGTATACCTACCCCTCCGAAAAATATGAAAGTCAGTTGGGATTATTCTTCCCAATATATGAAAAAATAAAAAAATGTTCCAAACCACCAACCAGCTAATCTTATAACTGATTCGGTGGGGTTATAAATTTTATAAACCAACTTATAACCGGAGGGCCCCATCCTGCACGAAATTTACCCAGTCCTTCATAGTTACCACTAGTTCCCGTGCCGCCTGATCGCATCCCAGAACTTTTGTCTCCACCGTGGCCAGCACGGTCTTCAGCCTAGCCGTAAAGAACAAGGCAAACATGGTAGGGTTTTCGCCCAGAAAAGTAGGGATTTTCCAAGCAAACAAAGATCTTACATGATTTCTTGGGAACAGAAATCATGGACACCTGGTGTACTACTAAACCACACAACAGCATCAACAAAAAACATGGAAAACCCATGAAACCCACTGCAGAGCCGAAAAACGTCTTCAGCCCATTTCATGGTCTTCGCATGTCTTCGCCCGAGGTTTCTTGCTGTGTCCACGAACATCCGCCCAGGGTGATACCAAAGACTTGGATTGGGGCAATAGTAAAACAAAGACATATTATATATATATGTGTGTGTCCCACTAGATTCCCCGAAGTTGAAAATGCTAAAACAACAATCTTCAGCAATTCTAGGTAGAGGCATACTCTCAGAATGGACGCCTAAGAATAGGCATTCCACCCTGAACATCTAGTATTGAACCCTCCAAAAAAATGATTTGGAGAACTCCAAAGTGGGGGGAGGTGCTGATCGGTTTTTCTTTGATGAAAGGCTGAAACAGTGTTGCTTCGTTATTTATACCTTATTTCGTTCACATCGACAAGACCATCACATTTCACAAGAGCCATCTGAGAAGGCGCCCTGTCCAAGAATGCGCTTGTGGATATGTTCATTTTTTTTGATGGTCACATAAACAGATCTTCAATGATCATCGTTTGCCGGGGTGTCCTCTATCTGCAACTAACCAAAGCCCATACGTGTTGCAGAACCATCGCTTCTGTGTTCATAGAGCCCTCCAACGCCCCCCATTCTATATATGCAGACTAGAATCGTCCATACAATCCCCATTTCAATCTTGAACACTCCCTATTCTTGACCGTAACAAAACAATTACTTCCCTGAATTCACACTTGACATCTCCACACAGCCACATCCTTTAAACCAGAATCCAGAGAATCTCAACCAACTCCAATTTCTCCTCAACCCTCAATTTTTCTCTGGTGAAACCATGTATAAAATAAAAAACAACCAACAAAAACAGCATTTCTCTCCCAAAAACTCCACATCTCCGACCTTTTTGGGCTCCGACCTTCCCCGGTTGCCGCCGTCCACCGTCCACCGTCCATCCCTGCACCGAGGGACGCGTGCAGCTGGGCCAGCGGAGCCTTCTCGGAGAGCTGTTGCTCGTAGGCCGAAAGCTGCGCCTGCGAAAACCCCCGGAGAACTGGGGGGATTTTTGGCCAGTTATAACATCGAAATACCAGTTATAACATGTTATAACTAGCCATGGCCAGAACTGCAGATATGGCCATGGCTAGTTATAACTGGTAAATATCATGTAATACCACGGCTTATAACTGAGTATATATGATATGATCTGGATAAAACCGACAATGGATATTCTTCAATGGATTGGTTTAAGGGACAATTTACATGAAAACCTCATGATGTTAATGGGAAAATCTATGGTTTCCGGTTGAGATTTTCCTTTAAACCAATCCATTGAATGAGAACTGGGGATATTTCATGGGGATTAACTGACCAACGATGTACAGTATTGGTTCATAATATCATGATGGGACATATTCATAGTGATAATAGAAACAACATATTGGTGGTTGGGATATCCGGGGGTGTTAACAACTATTCTAAATAGGGGTAGAATGGCAACGTCATGAGAATTTGATATTGGGATTCACTAACGATAAATTCTACTATCATGGGACATATGATATAATAGGTATAGTAGTGATCACAGTGATAATAGTGATAATATTGATAATTGGTGAAATTGATGATATCTGATACCCCAAATAATGTTAATGATACATAGCACAACACATATCAAAAAATATAATTATCATCGTAGTCAAAATATATGATGTTTGATTTGATAGTAGCATTATAATAGTGATGATGACATATAATGACAATAATACCCCACATAATTATAAACATGATCCCTGATTCATGACAACTGAATGGGTATCTCCCCAAATTTGATGTTTATCATTATCCCTATCAAACCTGTCATTTGGTCGTTGAGATATTCATGTGGATTTTACCAACAAACTGGGGATATACATGGTTTAACTGGGATTTGACCAACAACGCACGGGATTTAGTGGTGGTTTAATGGTATAAATATCTACTAAAAACATGGTTTCTTGCTGGACTTTAAAGATGTTAATGGGATTTTAATGGGAATAGAATCAACTACATACAGGGAGTCTAGTGGGTGTTAGTGGGATATCTGCATCCGCGCAAATATATATATATATACATATACATATGCATATATATATATACATATACATATACATATACATATAAATAAATAAATATATATATATATAAATAAATATATATATATATACATTTATATATATACATATGTATACATATGTATATATATATATACACCTATATATATACATACATATATATACACATATATATATACACATAGATATATATATATATACACACATAGATATATATATATATATATATACATATATATATATAACATATATATATATGACATATATATATATATATGCATACATATATATATATATACACACGCACATTGGGTAGCAAGATGGACACATTATCAGCATGAGCGGAATTAGTTGTATTTAGCAGTGTGGGGATACAGTGATATCTCATGGGATTTAGAAGGATATAGTGAAATATCAGCAACTTTAGAGGTGTCACACAGAGTTTTCATGGCTATCCTCCAGTATCAGCTCCATGGCGTGCTGCAACATCCACCATTTATATATCTATAGAATCATAGATGATTTTATCCCAGCTTTTTCAAGCTTCATTTAGTTCGGGAGTTTCCCAGCCACGTGTTCGTAATTTTCGTAATTTTCCACATGTCCATTTCTTTGATTTGCTAGAGGAACCCCCCGAAACAATTTCAAAGATCCCAACAAATTCACCAAGGAGTGGATTTCTCATTGGTTTCACATATTCCATGGATTCCATGGTGATTGATCCAGCGAAATTCACCCATTTACCATAATTTTCCAATATTTCCCCAAAAAATGGGCGAATTGTCCATCATTTCCCAACATTTTCCAACATATTCCATGGTGATTTACCATCATTTCCCAGCATTTTTTTCGGTTTGGACCATTCAATCCGAAAGGTCCATCCCTCCATCTGAGCCTGTGTTTGCGCCGCGGACGTCTTAATCTGCTGCACTTGTTCAGCGCCCACCTCCAGTCCCAGGGACTGTTGACATGGGAAACAATGTGGGAAAAGCTGGGGAAAAGGGCGGCAAAATGGAGAAAAACCCTGGGATTTGACGAAGTTTTACCACTAGAAATCTGATGTTCTGAATATCTCTGTTCATCCATTTCTAGGATTCAAATCTTCATGTTTAGATTTTTTGGTAGGAGGTCAGTCAGCGACAAAACGGGGAATTGCTGGCAATATGGGGACAGGTCGAAAACAATAATCTATATGAATGCCTGGCTGAACATCCATGTATCAGCCTTTTTAAGCCGGGTTACTCTGCTTTTAATCCAAGCCATCCATTGTTTTCCAAGAAAATCGTCTGCACATGGCGGCCCTTGCACACTGTTCGTTTACTTATAGGTACACAACATCCTACATCTTTGAGATCTCCAAATCTGTCGATGTAGGAAAATCGGATCTACCATTCTACACGTTCTACACGTAGGAAAATCTCCAACCATTTATCTGGTTGGTGGTATCCCTACCCCTCTGAAAAATATGACCTCGTCAGTTGGGATGATTTATTAACTGAATGGAAAGCCATGGAAAGTCATAAAATTCCATGGTTCCAAAGCACCAAGCAGTTATTCTCTGTTGATTGTATCCACCATGGTTGCATCAAAATCAGAACGACTGGCCCGGTGCATCATGTACGGTGCCAAGAGGATGGTCATCGTCCCAAGTTACAAAGGTTGACTTAGTCAAAGACTACATTGAATATCATAAGTCAATTAAGTGGGACCATATGAAAATATGATGGATTGTTCAAATATCTGATTAATAAGTCAATTGATACATGCTATCAACAGGTACTAATCAATCTAATCAATATTAATAGTAAGTGCACCTATAAATAAGTGCATCGAGTATTAAGCGTATTGATTCATGTCATGCCAACGGCACAAAATCGATACCCTTATTCATGGTGATGTTACAAATGTTACAAGTTGGTCGCAGAACACTGTGAACTAGAGACAAATCTGCGGCAAATCCTGGTTCAGCTAGCTAATGTATAAACCAAGTTAGTTAACTACGGGGCCACACCTTGTGTCATACTAATGTACTAACATGTACTAATCATGTACTACTGATAGAGTCCAAATCAATCAACTGCCTTACAGTTACAGCCTTACTACAATTAATAAAATGTGAGTTCTAAACGCTGGATGCAGCGTGGATTCAGCAGGGGGTGAAAGGCGAAGGGGTTTGTTAATGCTCAGTCATTGTTCTGCAGTCCGCCCAGTCTGCCCTGCAAACTGCACACACATAAAAACAAAAGAATTACCAAGTATTCCAAACTACTGTCTTCCAGAGCTCGGAGATGTCACCGAACAGACACTTCGGACGGGTGCCCTTGGGCAAGTTGAGGAGCTCTCTCTGACTTGCTTGAAGCCATTCAATTGCAGCCAAATGTTGCGGCTCCTGCATCTCTCCAATGGGGAGATCAGTGCGCGGCATTGACGCCATTCTCGCACGAAGCTGGACCAGGGAGACATGTAACGCTGCTCCTGGAGCGTCAACTCCGGAAAATGCAGTGGTGTACCTCATCCCGTGCAAGTTCTTCGTCAGCAGGTACAAGTCATTGACACAGCATTAAATTCACTTCACAGACCTTGCTCATTCACCGTTCTGAAGGTCTGTGGTTTTCCGGCCCAGGTCTATGGAAAGAATTTCATCCTATGCCTTCATATTTCTGGTTGGTGGTTGACCTACCCCTGTGAAAAATATGAGTTCGTCAGTTGGAATGATGACATTCCCAATATATGGAAAATCATAAAATTCCATGGTTCCAAACCACCAAGCAGTATTTCTAATGTATTTTGTTATGGGAATAAATCACTTCGCTATAGTAAATGGATCAGAAACTATTTGAACTGCGATATTGATGTGGCTGATTTCGGCACTGAATCAACTATGTGTGCATTCTTTGCCTTCACCCATGCTCTACCTGCCGGATCATTGGGCATTGGGTTTTTTTCAGGTTAACCAGAGAACATATGGTATGCCCTGCTAACTGGTTGTTCCCCACCTGCCAGGTGAGGGTTGTTAGATTTTATCAGAGTTGTTCTCCTCCTCCTCAGCTAGCTGTCCACCTCCTCCTCGTCCTCCTCCTCCTCTAGTTATAGTTTCTCCTCGACCATGTCTGCATCAACTTCCACCTCCACTTCCGCCTTGCCAACTCTTCGCCAAGCTCTTTGCCAACTCTCTTCGCCAAGCTCTTTGCCAACTTCCCAGCTCAGTGTGCACTGGGACCTCAACCTGGGACCTGCCCAGCTCAGTGTGCACCGCTGGACCTCAACCTGGGACCTTCCCAGCTCAGTGTGCACCGCTGGACCTCAACCTGGGACCTTCCCAGCTCAGTGTGCACCGCTGGACCTCAACCTGGGACCTGCCCAGCCCAGTGCGCACCGCTGGACCTCAACCGCGGACCTTCCCAGTTCAGTGTGCACCGCTGGACCTCCAACAGCCAGATAGAATGCCAGAAGATATGCCAGATAGAATGCCAGAAGACATGCCAGAAGATATGCCAGAATATATGCCAGAAGATATGTCAGAATATATGCCAGAAGATATGCCAGAATATATGCCAGAAGATATGTCAGAATATATGCCAGAAGATTTGCCAGATAGAATGCCAGAAGATTTGCCAGATAGAATGCCAGAAGATATGTCAGATAGAATGCCAGAAGATTTGCCAGTAAGAAAATGTATAAATGTCTTGGTGGGGATCACACGAAGCAATGTATTTTTTACATCATGTTGGCTTGTTTGCTGAATGAACTGATATAACTGATACCTCATTTATAGACTACCACCATCAACAAACAGTTTTCCATACACAAAACGACAGCTCTAAGGTAAAACGATGAGGTAAATTGTCTACTCTTTTCAACGGTATAGAAATCTTTATTCAATTTATGTCCAACTTACCCTGCTGGATTGTTTCCCTGGAATAGATGATGTACTCCTGAACGGAGCAATAAAACAGAAATGGCCCATGTGGACCTTCCATTTTCGGTCCTCGAGCCTTGTCCTGAATGCTTTGCTCCAAGGAATTGGCTTGATTCTGGATGCCCATCCTGGGGATTGATGTTGAAGCTTGATGTCACCTGCTGTCCAGGTTTAATGAGGGATCCAAGAAATTTTCTGGACACCCAATGGCTAAAACTCAAAACTGATGTTCTGGGCAGTTATCAGAGTCCAACCTCTGGTGGAAACAGATCTCGGAACAAGTCGTGGTTATCGAAAGCATTCCCCATCTTCTTTCTCTGGTTTCGAAAAAATGCGATTTCGATGAAATCACCAAAGGGATCCAAAGCGATCAAATTGGTGTACATATATGAATAATTATGTCTAGATATATATATATATATTATCTGGCTGATGTATCATATTTCACCAGCCTGAAAGTAACTGAAACTTGCAGCCATTCGGGGATGATTCCCCGTGTAATTACAGATATTTAGGGAATATGTTTCGTCATGTCACCATGAAAAGAATACGTGTGAGATTCTACCCATGTATGCATAAATTTACCATCAACAGTTTAGAATTTGTGTTGCCACAATGGCCGGAAGAGCAAACAGCGTTTCAATGAGGCCCAAATCAAGCCCCCCAACAACAAGACAGAGAAGCATGGTAGTTGGAGGGCTTGTAGAAGACGGATGGTCAATTTGTTTGAATCCGAAAACTCAAGGTATAATTTGATAAAGAAGACAAACAGTTTGTGCGCCCATTGACCCATTGGTACACCATGTTTGACCGCCATACGCAAGCTGAATCCCTGACTAAGATCTTTCCGCTTAAAGACGAGTGATTTTCAATGGGGATCGTTGAATCTATACAAGCTTTCCTCTCGAAAAACACATGACAATTACATAACATATATATTATATATATATATACCCCTTGTGAATTAAGTGAAAGTGTTGGTGTGAGCAATTTTATAGTTATATATAAATCCACTTACATAATCATTCTGGCCACTCGGGCATCACAACTCACCTATGCCATGGTAAGGTTACATGGGATTAATGGGTGTATGTTCGTCCAACCATCATGGATGGAATTCCATAATTAATGGGCATGGCAAGACACCTTTCATTGGTGGTGTGGCGAAGTCCCTGTATACCGGGTTAATCTAATCCGATTTTGACCATGGCACATATAAGGTATATCAGTATATTCTTACTATACCCCCATCATTGTGTTGGTTAAATCAAACATATTCCCCTGCCGGTTTCCCCAGTGGTCAACCAGGGTTTATGAATCAATGAATGGGCTAGATTAATCTAATCCAACTATTGATTCTAGTTGGTGAACTAAATCCCATTATTATTATTTTTTTTTAACATCGTATTTCTGATGGTTATATCCAACAGTGCCCGAAATACAACTTCCAAGTTCTTACAAGTTCTTACAAGTTCTTACAAGTTCTTACAAGTCCTTACAAGTCAGTAAGTCACCCCATGTATGAAATGACAACCCCTATCAACATAATCATCAAAATAATTTAACATAGCTATAGAAAATCCACCCATTTTTAGAAACGGTAAACCATCTATTTCTATGGGCCATAAAATCCATAGCGAACTGTTAGTTTACTAGAGGGTATGTTAAATAACATCTATAAATGGGATTAAAACTATAGATTGTCTTTCACCATCATCAACATAGATGGTTATAACTAAATATGATCACTGACAACCCCATCAACATAACCATCGTTATAGCACGTTATAGCAATAGATAGTAGTACTTTATGGATATGTTGATAGTTATAGTACTATATGTAATAGATCTGATTGGATAGTGGATAGACTATAACCATCAAGATAACCATAACCATCACCATCATCGTATCCTCTTGGCTCCCCGGCACGATGCTCTTCAACTGCTGCATTTGTCCAGCACCTACCTTGTCATGGACGGCCTGGGCCGCGGTTCCGTGACAACCGGCACCGGCACAGGAAATACTGTGGGATGGGCCAGCGAAATCCGTTCATCAGCTGAAAACGATGGTTCCTCCCATTATTTCTAGGGTTTCAACTATCCTTTTGGTGGTGGAGGATTTCTCAACCATCCACAGTTTAAAAAACACATGTTAAAAATCAAAGCAGTCCGCAGTTACAATGGATAACATGAGAAAACAAATCAAATCAGCACGATCATGATCAGATCATGATCAAGGAGAAAAATGACATGATCATGATGATGACAATGACAATGACAATGACAATGACAATGACAATGACAATGATGAATGGTGCTGATGATGATGATGATGATCATGATGATGATCATTATTGTTGATATTATTATTATCATTATTATTACTATGTTTTATTGTTATTACCATCATTATTATGATTATTTGTGTTTATTATTATTAGTATTACCATCATTATGATGACTATATAATAATTATTATTATGATGATAAACAATATCGCCACACAACAGGGGAGGAGACAAATGTGAGAATGGTCATCAGGATCTTTTGAAACTAAATCTGCAGTCCCGAAATTCTTGGAGTTCGAGGGACGAAACATCTCCTCAAAGGCAAAGTGTTACCCGAAACTTGGATCCCCAATACCTCTGAACATGGTCAGTTTAGGTCAGTTTTTGGGCTTTGCTGCTCCATTTCAATAGATTTCAGAGGTGTTTTTACACAGGACAACAGTGGCCAGCCCCTGAGCTCACAATTTGCAGTGCCCCTCACCAGTTATAAGTTATAACTAGTTATAACCCCATCTATGACTACATATTATATATAACTTGCCCTTAGCTGTGGGGGAAATGACACAAACATTTTTGATCAAACAACGACACTGTCGCGATGGCCAAGCTTAGCAGCCCTGCAAGCAAGTTCTATCTTAACAGGATATTCACAACCGGCTGAACACGATTCACCAAAGTTTATCCACATCTTGATAGTTGGTGAATGGTGCGGCCCACTGAAGCCTGATTACCATTGATTCCCTGCTTGCAAGTCCCACAAAGTAGGGACCCTCAGTTTATAAGTTGATTGACATATCCAAGTCTGTTTGACATATCCTTTCATATCCTCTGTTCTTTCATAAATCCTGAGTCTAAGTGCTTGAAAAAACCCGATGTTTGGTGCTACTATCCAGCCGCATAAAATTGGGTGCCTCCAGTGCCCATGGCGAAGGCAGGGTTGGCATGTTGGGAGAATCGGGATGGGATTCAGTAGTAATACTTTCACCCATTGGCAAAAGCCTTGAAAACCAGGTTCTGATCGCAGAATTCTCATGGTGAATCTTAATGAATCTTAGATACCTGCCCAAAAACAAAAAAAAATATTTGTTGAGCTGGTAAATGGACTAAGTTTACCATTGATCTCCCCAGTCGAACAGCAGATCGAGTGACTTGATCAACTCCGGCCACTTTCGTCTCCAGCATGGATACGCTCTGAGCGTTGGGGGTGGCTTCTCTCTTGGACTTGTCCAACGAAAGGAGGGGTAACAAAGGAACCATAGATTCATGATAATGCATGGATTTGGTGCTTCTTCCTATTGAATCCTATTGAACCTTTTCTTCCTTTGGGGCTACCTGCATTTTTTAGGTTTTGAACCACGCAATAATTTGCTCTGGGACTCTGCTTAAACACCTCCCTGACAGCTCCGCTGTGTCGGCAATGATACAATATGGGCTAAGGCTAAGGCGGCAAAGCGGCAAACGTTATAGGTACTTGATATTACTTGATGGTACAACTGGACATGCGACCCTGCAATCGTTTTTGTGACTATCACAACTATCACATCCCAATACACATCTAGGTTCACCGAGTTAAAGAATTACCCCACTTCTACCCCGGTTAGGTTACTGGTTTATTGATGTGTGGCTCATTGAGAACTTATGATGGTTCCTGGGTGCTGACATGGATTTGAACACAGGCTACCCCAATATCACTAGGATAAACATGTCTGTTGGCAAACATTTAGAGTATCCCATAGTATCCCCCATGTTGAGCGAGACCCGCATTGGGGCTTCCTAAAATATGGCTACCCCAAACCATTGGCGTTTTCCCATAGCAATAATTTGGATGAATTTGGGCAACCAGCGCCTGCTTCAGTTGCTGAACGTTTCCACTTGACGCCTTTTCCTGCCAGGGCATCGAGACTTCCAAAGGCATCAAACATGGCTGGGAAAGCCAAATCAACTGGGAAATTCAAAGTAAATGGGTGAGACTCCTGAATTTCCAATTTTCCAGTTATCCCAATTTTAATTACCATCTGGTTATTTAACATAGCCATGGAAAATCCCTTATAAATGGAGGTACTAATGGGAAAAACATCTATAAATGGGTCATTTTCCATGGCTATGTTAAATAACCAGAGGGTACTTGGTGTTATCCAATGGTACCCCTCCAGTAAACCATGGTCCAGAAGAAATGGACTTTTCAAGACAAGGTCGAATCATCCAATGTGAGGACTCAAGCCGGGACGGGACATGAGCCGGGATATGTACCCAAGTTTCAAACAACCATTGAAAAGAACTTCAAGAATATAGGTAGTATTGTGGTCTATCTCAATATCAAATAACAGTAGCTATTGAAGAAAATCGAACATATCATAATATTTTGACATATTGAAGATATTATGGTTTGACTAATATTGACAATCAACTACGGTTCTTGTTGTCCAACATTCCGTTCAAAGTCACCTGCGGCACACGGATACTCCCTGTAGGTACAATTGCTGCTAACTAATCACCTTTTGCGGAACCACATGATCTGGTACTTTGATATATGGTGCATTGATGTTGAATTTAGTCATATTTCATCAAACATGACTGTATGGCATCAGGATGGTTTTGACCCATCCCCTTTCAGGTAATCCAGTTATACATTTGCTTACTCGAGAAGCCAATTCTGATCCGACGTGCTGCAGCAAAGGTTTATGTCCAACATTTAAAGCCCAACAATCGATCCATCCACCATATCACAGCCATATCAGATCCATCCATCATCCATCGCAACAAAAATCAGCCACAACACACACACATATCACACGACACATCACACGACACATCACCATCATCAATGGATTGGTTTTCACGGGAAAATCTTAACCGGAAACCCATGGGTTTTTACCATCAAATTTGATGGGCTTTCCGGTTCCAATTTTCCCATCATCCAATTCTATGACATCATTCACCATCCTTCCCCCACATCACAGCCGCGGCGCCTGCAGGGACTGTTCCAATTGGCCCATCTTTCCGTCCACCGAGGACAGCGTCGACTTCAACGAGGACAGGGCACTGCTTCCGACCTGAGCCACGGCGAAGCCATGGCCCATAGAAATAGATGATTTAAGCGTTTTAAGCTATTCCTAAAATGCTAATGTTAGATTTGGTACCTTATAGTTTACCAAAGGTTTGATATAATCATTGAATATCATTGATATGAATTTGGAACATACGTGAAGATACTCCCATTCTGAGTCATGTTTCCCCACTTTACCTTGTGGTTGTGTGGCCGTGGTTAAAGTGGTGGAACCGCTTCGCCAGACCTGTTCATTGACCCCCTCAACCACTTGGTTGGTCAGTGAAAAACAGTTTTCTGTGACGGTCAGTGAAACAGCTAACAGCGAGAACCATTTAATGTGGGTAAAACAACAATAAACCATCCCCCAACTCACCATAAATAGGTGGTATAAATGTATAAACCAGTCCCAGTCATGGGTGGTTTATGGCTTTGTTTTCCCCACATTTAGCAACACATCAACAATGGCGGCTGAATAGTCTGTAATAACCTGTAATATCCAAGTTTGGGGTGATCCAATACATTCAAGCAGTGTTTCGTTCGGGGGGTATCTAATATGAAGCGGTGTAAGGGATTAGTCATACTTTCTATATAGATTCAGCATGTCCAAGATCTTGAGCTATTTGGTTGGGTCTGTGGGGAGAACCACTTCCCTGGCACTCTCCCATTCCAAACATGCCCCGACCTTGTCTTGCAACGCTTGCTGTACCTGGCTATAGCTGGTTGGGTCTGGCAATGGGGGATGACCCTGAAACCACACAAAACACTTGCCTCATACATGGAAAGTTTGCTTATTATCAGTCTTGAAATCAAAGGAGATCGGAATAGTGAGTCATAGCATTTCCATTTGCTGTCTCCGTTCAACTGCCCCGGCATACCCCGAGCATATCAACGGCTGAACAATAGCACGGGGAGCAGTTCCAATAATTTGCGTGGTTATATGTGGTTATATTTCACCGCAGTGATAGGGGCCCCAATAACTCTTGAGGCTTAAAATTCCATGGTTATATCCATGATTATCCATAAACAGTTACTCCAGTCTGGCACCTCCAAATTGATTGATGATAATAACATTTTAGTTGGTTAAACTGTTCAACCAAAATATTTCCATGTTGCTTGTTGAACCCACCCCCTATACCCAAAAACATCAACATGTCAGGATGGTTGAACCCAGTTTTTGATTGTTAATCATCCTGTTTTCACCACAATAAAATGGGTTATACCCAACTGCACCAGTCGTAGCTGGCATCACTGACTGCAACAGCATTTGAGTTGGTTAAACTACTCATTTACCCATTGTTGATTGTTTTTTAGTTGGCTAAACTACTCATTTATGTACATTCATTGACCCTATTGTTGTATTACTCATTTACCATCATTTACCCCTTGTTTAATTGGTTATATAAACCATGCTAAACCGACCTTTCCCCGAGCTGGCCTGGCTATGTTGCGATTGGAGGTTCGCAAGACCGTTCTCCACTTGCTGTAGTGACTTTGCGTCCACCTTTTGGGGGGGAGTGACTCGTGTAGAAGACTTCTCCAGAAATGGGGGCTATGAATCAATTGGTGAAACGTTTTACAAGATGCTGCTTTATACCTCTGGTAAATTAACATAGACCCTGAACATAAGCCATTTTTAGTGGAAACCAGTCTTCCAACCCCTATCTGCCAGGGTCTAATTTACTCGAGGAATATATATATATATATAATTATATATAGTTAGCTAAGTTGGTGAACATAACTAAGACATAACTAAGTAGGGTTGATTAGGAATTGATTAGGTAAATATTTCTACAGTTACTGTGGTTTATAAGCCAACTTATCACTGGGCGGTCACCACATGTCACCACCTTGTAGTAATGACCATGAGGCTTTTGGGAAAATGACCATGTTTGTGGAAACTGATGAGATATAACATGATATAACATGATGTAACTAAACAACAATATGTGTAATCCCATCCCCTACTACCCCTAATATGGAATACCCTCCGTTCAACTGGCCTCCCGGTGATAGATTCAATACAAAACCAAGGGTTTCCAGGTGGTATTTGATACTAGTAGGAATGAAAAAAATGGGCATTAACCATCAATATATGGGGACACATTCAATGTGAATATATACATATACACCAACGTGGTGGGTGAAGTGAGTTTCCTCAAACGTTCTGCCGGTTGGCTTCTAACCCACGCAAAAAAAAACTTCGATATATCTGCCATAAATCCAACTTAGACTTAGACGTATAAACCAACCTAGCTAACTATGGGGCAGCCATGAATCAAAGGGTTTCATTCAAGGGACATTTTGCCGGAACCCCTGGCTTTTAACCATCAAACGTAGGTTTTCCATGGTTTTCCTGTAGATATTTGCTTCTCTGAAGAGTTCTGGGAAATGAATCAGCAAACTTGGGGATGAAACCACTGCAGTTATGACAGATTTACAACTGGTGGGGCCACAACTGTAACAATGGGGCCATGTTCACCAACCCCAAACCAACTTAACTCAGATTTCTTCCGTTCGTTCCGAGCCGGCGTCCCGGCCTTGTTGTGCAACAACGCCTCGCTTTGCGTCACTTTCTTGTGACACCTGGGCGCGCAGGATCTCGAGACTCGGTGCTGAAAAAAACTGATGACAAACCCATCGATATGGGGATGGGTCAAAACCCTGGTACCTAGTGAACCCCAAAATAGCTGGTAAATGGATGTTCATCCCACTAAAAATGGTATCTATAGGTATTGACCCATACCCATATCTGAACCTCAAATCTAGTTCTGAACCCTAATAGCCCTATAGGTATTGTTTTCGCAGCACGTGCTGCAATGTTGGTCCAACATGGTTGGCGAAAAAACACCTTAACTTGGGGTATGGGGATGAAATCGCCGAAGTGTACACAGTCAAATCCACCCTTTTTCCAGTTCGTAACCCACCTTACGCTTATACCCCCGAGTATCTACAGATACATTGACCATAAACCATAATAAATAAATTGATCAACCAACTCAGCCAACAAACCATGGCCCCGCCTTGTATCATATCATGATATTCTATGGTATTCTATCTATACTTTTATAGATGATGTTAGAAACCAACCTATAACATCTATAACTGTGGGGCTGCCTTCCTGTGAATCGTCTACCATTGATCCAGTGACTAAATCTGAGCCGTCATCGTTGTTTGTTGACTCAGAATCGTTGGCAAAGCACCCCATGAAATCTCCCAATAATCATCTGGTTGGTGGTTTTAACCATCTTGAAAAATATGAGTTCGTCAATGGGAAGGATTACCCCATATATTATGGGGAAAAAATGTTTGAAACCACCAGCCAGTCATTGGTGAAATATGGCTAAATCCATTGGAAAATCCCTTCCAACCTCTCGATTTTTGTAAATCCTATAAATTCCAGTATCTGGATACAATTATACAGTTACAGATATATCGGCCATAAACCTGAGTGAATGTAGTTCTCAACCAACTTCGCCAAACAAACCTCTCAAATTTTATGGATAAAACATGGTTTAACCAAGCAACTTAGCTAACAAACTATGGCTAAACCACCATTTTTCAGGGTTAAAACTCTGGTGGTTCAAGCCCCCATCCCAGATCTCCCGCGTCCCGAACCCATTGATGGACTTTTCCAGCTCTGCCATACGCTCGGCACCTGGTGGTTTTTCTTCACAACTTGGTCATGGTTCATGGGGATTTCATAGGATACACATGAGGATTTCATGGGATATATGCAACCAACAACAACTATATACAACTATCATATGTATATATATATATATATATATTCTAAAAAGTGGAATACACAGGGGATTCAACCCACCAAAATGGAGGATTGAAGAGAACACGGGGGTCTAAAACAACGAAAAAAAGAGGACCCAATCACCAAGAAATCAAGAGGGAAGGATGAAGCGTTGAAGTCTTGGCGGGGTAACCACTAAAGCCAGACTAAAACATGTGGATATAACCATCATATATAACCACTACAACCTCCGAAGATGCCAAGTTGTGGTTGGTGATCTTGACCTAACTATAGGTTTCTACTGCTTTGGAACTACAATCACTAGGACTTATGGTGGATACATGTACAGTTGGGTGAAACTAAGCCACTGTAGGGGTCTCAGTTTCAGGATTTTACGGATCTGTATCTGGCAAAATTCAAGGGGCTGAAGTCGATTTGCTGTCTGAATGGGCGCTTGTATGTCAGCCACGATGGCATCCCCAAGCTGCACCATGCTTTGATGCGCCAGTCGTATGGTTCGGCTCTGCGACGAATGGATCAACTCGTGCTTGGAGTCGTTCGATTCCGATAGCGCCAGCACTTCTTGCATGGAACAAATGGCACCGGTAGAGATGTATGGATCAACAAGAGATATGATTACAATGTTTATTTTTTTCTGTTCACCAAACATTCTCAAACGACATAGTGGGAATATATGAGATCCCCCAAAATGGCTTCGTTGTGGACGGTTCCCGCAAAAACAAATAGAACGAGCTCCTTGAATCAGTTTTGGTCATGGCTAAACATCGAATTTCTGAGAAACAACACCAACAACATCTCAATACTCAATTGTTTCCTGGGATATGACTATCTTCAAAAGCATTCAGAAACCATTAAAAAGGCCGATGCATCAACCAAATATTCGCCGCTCTACTCAAGTAAGCAAATTATCATCCAAAGTTTGTGCGGACAAGAATTCTGAGCCATAGCCTACCTGACCATCTTCAATATTAAGCCTTTCACTTTCCCTGTCCACAAATTCTGGCCCGCCAAATCTGATCTGTTTTCGACCGGCTAGGAGACATTGGAGGAAAACGCGGTGCTTACTTCCAAATATGGGAGGCTTCCTCAACATTCGTTATCCTCTAGTAAATTAACATCGACCCTGAAAATTACGATTGTTTAATGGAAACTCATCTTCCAAGCCCGATGACTGGCAGGGTCGAGTTGTGTTAATTTTAACCGTGTGGGCTCCAGGAATCCCAACAGCAAGCTATAAATAGACCGCGGGAAGCTGCCCCATGAACAAAGTGAGTGTTGTGTCAAACATAACATGAACAATACGTAACGATATGACATTCATTCTGCTACTCCATGAAATATTCCATGACATTCATGCTATTTTATGACATTCCATTCCATTCATATCCTCCCATTTTTTCAAGACTCCATCGGCAAAATCGACTTGAACAGTTCACCCAAGACCTTGATTGAGATCTTGCTCAATGGATGGGACTTTGGCCTCGCGAAAGGGATATAAGTGGGACCCAGGAATCCGGGTAGGGCAAAAACCATGAAAATTATACTGAAGTTGTATATGGGAGAAACACCAACTACATCTATATCTTCAATGATTTTCATATACCCTCTGGTAATCAGCTCCGCTGGAAACCTCCCATTCAATCCCACGAATTCCCGCGATATAAAGTTTCATTTTTCAGTAAAGTCCCATTATGCCATCATTTACAGTTGTTACCCTCTGGTAATGACTAACATAGCTATTGAACATGGCCATTTATAGTGAGTTTTCCCATTAAAATTGGTGATTTCCCATAGTTATGTTAGTTTACCAGAGGGTAAATCCCCACTGACCACTGAAATGTTGGCCCCGAACGTTGTACCCTCAGAGTCGTCCCCTCCCGGATTGTTTGACGCGTTTGACGGATTGTTCCAGAAGGATGCAACCACTTTGAAAATCGCGCAGTCGATTGGGCATATGGCTGAAAACTATAGTTAGATATATATATATATATGTCTATATGAAAATACCATAGTATAGAGTATCATATTCATATAATAGTTAAAATAAGCATGACATCATGATACCATATGAATATCGACTACAAAATATTACTATTAGTTACAGAGAATCATATATCATAGTTCTGGCATGTTCAGGCGTCTTCCACTGCCATGTTTATTCAACGGTGTTTCGCCAGACACGTGGGGCCTGTAAGGTCGACACCACATCCGCCATCTGATCGAATTGGGGCAGATCCGCCTTGCCCTGTAGGCTTTGCTCCAACCTTGGGGAAAGCCATGGAAATAGACTTGGCATGGCTTGAGATATTTCTAAAAGGTGGAAATATGTTGTGTCCCGCTTGTCCTTTGCTAAGTTGCTTATGTTGGTTGAAAAAGAACAAAATCAAATGTTGGATAAAGTTGCTGATTCCGACTATAGCTAAACGGGTCATAAACCAACAAACATAGCCTGGGGGTCACCACCTTGTAGCAGGGACTGCCCTGGCTTCAGCGGCGTGGTTGTCACCAATTTAGAGCACCACACAATCTAAGCAATGTTCGAAACCAGACATGTGATCCGTTTATTCCTGATATGGAATTACCTAAGTGTTTCTAATGAAATCTCCATATTTTGTTGGTTAAAACACGTGGTTCATGGTTAAAAATATGGTTAAATCCTTATTTTTTCATATTTTTTCCTTATTGGTTGACCCACTAACCCCATCCCTGCGCCGCCACAACTCCTGGGCATCCCTACAATGCGATCTTCTGCCCCGCAGACGATAAGTTGGCTCCGAGTCTGGGCACGCCGTTGAGCGCGTTCAGTTGCGGTGGTTCAGTGTGAGGTCAAAACCCAATTTTCAGGGTGAACATGAGAGATGTAGCCATCAAACATAGGGGGTTCAATGTGGGTGAATGTTTTATTGGTTGATAGTCAATCGATGTTACTAGATTTAATAGACATATCATCTATTAATAGTCCATGGAAACCCCTGATAGTAGATTTTATAGATCATCTATTTAATAGATTAATAAACCTTCATAGATGATAGTTGGTCAGCATGGCATGGAAATAACCGGTTTTTGACCAACTCGATCAGAGGGGTTGGGGCAATTTTCTAATGGACCATGGTTAGTTCACCTCCAAAAGTTGGGATGGGGCGGGACCCCATAACCATAGTGAATCAATATAAATCTCTATATACATCAATAGTCAATATATATATATATATATTTATACAGTATATATGCATATCGGTTTAATCACGTGCAAATGGGTTTGTATTCCAGTGGCCCAATGACGAACATGTGTGGCCGGTTGAGTGAGCCTCTGGCGCGTTTGTTTCCGGATCCGCCGGCTCGGTGGGGATCTTCCAACGATTTCGTGGCCGCTCAAAAAGAGCAAACTCTACCAGATCTCATTGCCCTGTTCAGTGCAGAGGATTAGTTTGAAGTACTTCAAAAGAACTTCTCAGGAGTAAGATCCAGCACCCATGGTGCAACCCATATCCTCTCAGCAAAGGAGAGGTACGTCCGTTCGAGTGCAAGCAGGTCATCACGTGACTTGCGACTTCCAAACTTCAGCGGCAGATCTTGGTGATCCTGCATGAAAGCAACATAGGATCCAGACATTTGGCCATATATATATATATATTTATACATCTAGACCTCTATATACATATTATATATATTATACATATATACACCTAGACTTAGACCCTGCAAGTATCCATTGAAATAGTGTTTTATCCCATTAGAACTTAAAACTTCATCCAGTTTTTTGGGGGTAATTATTTGGAGGGTCTAGGTATATATATATATATATATATATACATGATTGATAAACACTGGCATACAGACAGTGAGTGTACTACACTGACGCTAGGTGCACATCATATAAGAGGAATTCCCAAACGCGTGTACAAGCACCTTTCGTGGTGGGCCTACTGAAGCCGAATTGATAGCATTGGCGAACAGAAAAAAAAACAGAAAAAAAAACAGTAGATTGCAAACATCAGTATTTGTGTACATGTATATATATATATATATAAACAGTAGTGCAATATATGATATTGTATATATATATATATACATATGTATATATGTATGCTATATCAATTAAATGCCATTTATATTTAAATATTATCCACAGATTGTGGTGAACTTATCCACAAACCTGTCGCTCATGGTTCCTGAGGACCCTTAGCCAGCCACGTTTGATTACCGGTAACTTCAAGAAATTCTCAATATTAATCTCTGAATCTTTGAACTTCCAACCTGTATTCCCATGTGTCTCTTGTAGTTTCGAAACTGACCTCGTTTGCAACCTCACCACGTTGTCCCAACCTTAATACAAAGACAACATCCATCAAGGTTCAACACAGGGGAAGATGGGGTTTTGAACCAACAAGAATGCAGAACAGGGATATGAAGCGAAATGATTCACCATCCGAGGCCAATATCTTTTTGGAGTAGAAAACAAACCCCACTTAAAGAAACCCTACAAGGACTTGTCGCTGACCATCCTCAAGTTCTTAGTTTCTATGATCATTTTTGGTTGCTGCATATTGAAGACATTACTTGTGTGCCAGGTAGTCACAAGAATTCATTTGAGAAGCAGGCGTCTCTGAACTTTTATGCTCACTAATTGCAAATCTTGGAGGGCCACCCTGCACTTCTGGGATGATATATATATATATATGATATTAATATGTATATATTCAATTATACTTATGTATACACACCATAAGTCCTAGTTCATCAACTCGAATCTATCGTTTCTGGGCCCCTACGTCACCCACGGGAGCTCCACGCCAAGATGCTGTTGCGCAGCTTCACTCTTGCTGGCGATCTGGCTGCGCGTCAAGGGTTACCTAAAACGATAGAAAAAAAAACACAACCAATGTGGTAAAACAACATGCCATAAAAATGGATACCTAATGAACAACTCAAATGGATAGTTCAGATGGATTAGTGGATGGATTATTAGTGGATGATGGCTACTGTAGTGGATTTCGGGAAAGTTAATGGGTTACTAGTGGATGATTCATGGGTGATTCATGGTTTCTCCCAATGCCATAGACCTAGCACGACTGGGGATGGTTTAGACGACTCATAAAACTGGTGATTTGGGCGATGGTGGCATTGGGTTTACCACATTACATGAGTTGTTGAAGTCTATTGCTCTAGTTCTCTGGTATGATGCATTGGTATGACTTGTTGGTGCAATACCAAAATCTGCATGCTTGCTTTTTACCCTCTGGTAGACTAACATCGCTATGGAAAAACACAATTTTTAATAGGTAAATCAACTACAAATAACAATTTTCAATAGCTATGTCAGTCATTAACAGAGGGTAACCGTGTGAAAACTAGGATCTAGGGTGGATTCAATCAATGCTCGGTGGCACCACCTTGCATTGGTGCCAGGCGGTAAGTGTAAATGATTGAACACTGGGATAATGATGGGAATATCATGGGATTACAATGGGATATGTAAACATGTATATATATATATATAATAATAATTATTATTATTATTATTATATATATCTATATATATATATAATCATATATATATATATATTTACAGTATCCATTGGCCCAAAATACATGTTTCCAGAATCAAATTGAGATATCTTAAGCAACAATACATTATATTTAAGGCTTGGTGCTGGGGGTGTGTCTGTAAATGGGGTGGTCTTCCTCGTCTCATTGCCATTTTCATAGGGATAATGATTCAATCCACCGCTGGATTTAGCCTTATATATCACGATGGCACAATAAATATGGCAATTGCAATTCTCCACAATTACCCTTATATATCACGATTTACTCTTATATATTCAATTATCCAAGTATTCAATTCTCCACAAGCACTTCCACAGATATATACTGACGATTAAACATGGCAATCGTCCGCAAGAAATCACTTCGATCCCAGTGATTGTCCCGCCTCTGTCTTCAAGGCGCTTACCTCGCAAATGGTTCAAGAATGGTGCTTTCATGTTTTTTTAAATGGGGATGGGTGATATTCACTGGAATATACTGGAATGTGATGAATACCATAGAAAATATGGATTTTAAGCAGATAAAAGTTGGAACATCATGGTGGATTGGGGGGTTCAATGAGATTTCAATAGGGGCCCCAGTGGAATGTTACCAGCCATATAGGGGTCATCGTGGGTTATGTGTATATAAATTCACAAAAACTATATAAATACACCTAGGTATACCGTATGTGTATATATATAATGTACACATATGTGGGGAAATTACAATGGGGAAGTTATGATACATGTTAATGGGGATTTAGCCAGGGCATACGAAGGCAATATTTTATATGATATATAATGGAAATGATCCAGCTATAATAAGAAATCTAATAGGGAATTGATGGGGAAACTTTCGCATTTTTTGTGAAATATCATGGGGGATAGAATTAACATAATTGGGTCTCAAGTATCATATTAGTAGGATTAATGTTACCATAGGATTATTAACCAATGATTAACGTTAATATTAACATTAACCAATCATGGGATATACAATATGTCTTAATATAATATTTGACTTATCTGATGGGGTACTGTGCACCCCAAACCCGGATCAAAGGATCCTTTTAAGAATGGCACTCGGTGATGTCACCGATTGATGGAAGCCAGGGGTTTGCCATGATTTTGCCAGGAATCTGCTCTTTGGAAGCGGTTGTTTTGCCTTGAATATCTCACATTTGCAGCTTTTAGAGGGTTTTGTCAATTCATTTTTGGAGCGTATCATTCTGCAGTTTGGTTGCGGCTCCAACGGTTCAGACCCAGGAAGAGATTTGCAAAATTCTGGATGCTCAAATTAAGAAAAACACATTTTAAGGGTTAACTTATGGGAATATCATGGGAATATGATGGCAATAGAATAGAATTGATGTGGATTTTATGGGGTTTAATACATGTACCCTCTGGTGAGCAAACACAATGTTTAATAGATAATTTATACGTAAACCATATATATATGATTATATATATATATATATATGATTTTATATATATATGATTATATATATTATTTGTATAATATATATATATGTAATATATATATAATATATATATATATATATTATATATATATTACATATATATATATATATATAATATATATATATATAATATATGTATAATTGTATGTATAATATATGTGTAATTGTATATAATGTATATATATATATTCCCCATAAACCCAAATGTTAACCAAGTAACAAGTCAACTTAGCTATCCTTTGGGGGCCTCACCTTGCATAAAACCAGCTGAGATCCACATATTTTTCTGGCTGTAGAACCGGTGAAATCCCCATGAAATTTCAATGGTGTTGCCATGAAAAAACCACTGGAAATCCCGCAACAAATCCCAAGATGTGATAAATAACTTGTCTATCTTCTTCTCCCATTTGTTGCCATAGAAAACTCATTCGAACTATTTCAATCTATTGCTTTGGGGGTGGATCCCACTGGATAAATGGGTCGTAATCCATATATCACTGAGGTAATTGTACCCTGTGATATAGCTTGCTTATCTGCTTGGTGGCATACCTACCCCTCTGAAAAATATGAGTTCGTCAGTTGGGATTATTAATTATTGTTCCCAATATATGGAAAAATAAAATTCATGTTCCAAACCACCAACCAGTATAGCTTGCTTATGTTATGCATGTTAACCACTTACGAGTCTGGCATGCACATCCAAGCGCCCAAGTGCACATATTTACCATGTGTTGTGTTCATAACCCATGTAGACATATCTAAATCATCTAAATTCATACAATTCCCTATTGCTGCTGGTTACCCTCTGGTAATCTTCTCCGCTGGAAAATCCACCAGCTATGGTTCGATGATCTTCTCCAAACCTCCATTGATAGAGGATTTCCATCCCTATGAACATACACGGGAGGGGGTCCTGCAAGCCATTTTATAGACATAAAACCTGGATCATGGCTGCACTGCAAAAACCTGAGCAAATCTCGACAGATTTCACCTACAACCTTAAAATCACTATAAAATAGGGTGAGTGACCCCCTGAAGGGCTGCAGCTGGAGGTACATAAAACGAAATATGGCATGCCTTGACCCCTCTCATTTTATAGAGGATATGTTCATGGGTATGGATTTCCCATTGCTCTTTTTGATTGCATATAGATGGTATATCCTATGATATTCCCCATGAAATATCAGTAAAACCCGGAAAAAAAAACCTCTGAATTTGTCATGTGAATCTCTTTGGGGAGCCTTCGGATCACATCCAAATCCAAATCATCCAAGGTTCAGAGCTGGTCATGTGGTCCAGCGCAGATTTCAGCTGGTGCGCCTCGGGTGGAAGATTCTCACCATGGGTGAATGGCGATTTACGCATGAAAAATGGTGACAAATGGTGGTTTCACCGCGAAAAATGGTGAAACATGCTGGTTGAACTTGGTTTAACCATGAAAATGATGTTTTAATGAAGATCTAATGGGGATTTCATTTCGGAAAACCCACAAATGTTTATTTTCGAATTACTACTTGGTGACAGGGTGTGTACAAATCATCATGGAAGACAGCACGAAGGGACCCTTCTTCAGCTGCAGACTGACATGAAGATTTACTACTTGGAGGATCATCCCACGGTCCTCGTAAGTGGTTAATAGTAGCCTGGTTAGCCTCTGGTAATTTAACATAGCTATGGAAAGATCCACCATTTTTCATGGGAAAATCCACTATAAATGGCCATTTTCAATAGCTTTTTGTATGTTTACCAGAGGGTAGCAGGTCCTCAATTCGTGGGGTATCCATTTTTTTCGGCCCCCAGGCACCTCCTGTTGCCTGTTGCGGCTGATTTCGTTGGACTTCTCCTGGGAGAACGACGTTGATCATGTGTCATGGGCGTTTATAAACCAACGTTATAACTGGGGAAAAACAAAACACATTGTAAAGTTGGTTTATAAAGTTAGTTTGTAAACGTTACACACTTATAATTATAACATATTATAACCATGTTTGACTTCCAAAGCCCATGAAGATCATGAAGTATCGTTATTAGTTATACATAGTATAAAACCATGGTTGAGCTAGTTCTGTGCGTCAACTTAGCTATCGGTTAGGGACCCCAGCCTCTGGAAAAGGGTGAACGGACAGTGAAACGTTGGACCTGGTGGTTTTTCGGGATTTCACCAATGAACATTGATATTTCCAGGGGATTGAATCAGCATAGTCCAGCAGAACCTGAATGCAGAGAACTATGGAAAATGCTGGACGAAGACATTCATGCAATGTGGGGCCCAAAACAGATCAGTCTCAGATCTGTTCCTGTCGGTATAAAATGGTAGAAGTATCTAGGCCAACGATTGGACTCATGGTGCATAGATTACTACAGTCGGGTGAAAACTACGCCGACTTACAAAGTCAGTTTTGCCAAGAAAAACATGTTTGAAGACAAATTTATCTTTGATTTTTACCCATCCGGTAATCAAACATGGCAATGGACATTTACTCCTACATGGAGGGTTTAATGGGAAAATCATTGAACTAAATCTTGAAATGTCCATTGCCATTGCCAAACATTGCCATATTTGATGGCCGGAGGGTATATTATATTGACCACTAAGAACAGGTGATGGCTATATTATGCTATATTCCCTAGATGAACATCAGTCAGAACCATGAATGGGGAATCGTGGATTATCAGCTAGCCATAAGGTGCTGTTTGAAATCGCCAAAATGGGATACTTTGAAGCGGCAGTTGAGCTACAGCTTTCGCGACGTCATCCCAAGACATAGTTGTTCTTCAATGGGGCAATGACCCTCCTGCTTGGGAGAATAGCAACAGCAGGTCAATGTGCCTTGGGACATCTCAGACATTTCACCGCTCCTCAAGGGCTGCAAGGCTCGATCGGAGGGATTGAACCTGGCGAAAGGACTTTCCGAAAATTGGAGAAAAACCCGGATGAACACTAAAGAAACTGCAATAAATGACACCATTATCACCATCCCATTTGCTAACCATAATTATTATATGGTTATTTGGCATCATCGTCAAAGAGGTATAATGTTGGATACTGATTAGTGTAGGGGGGGCCTACCACTTAACAATTTTAGGCTACTCAATAACTCGGCATTTTCTTGGGAACCAGTCCTGGGGATTCAGGATGATCAACTTAAGTAAGGATTTCAATTGACATCAATCTACTTTCAATTGATGTTCCTTTTAAACTTCAAAAACATATATTGATAAGAAAGGCTTTCAATTGACATCAATCTACGTTCAATTGCTTTTACTTTTAAACCTCAAAGACATCTATTGATAAGAAAGGATTTCAAGTGCAATAAATTTACTTCCAATTCATTTGAATCTAGTTTCAGTTGATTTTCCTTTTGAACTTTTTAAACCTCAAAGGAATCTATTGATAAGAAAGGATTTCAATTGAAATCAATTTACTTTCAGTTCATTTGAATGGCTTTAACATGGATATGGCTTTCTAAAGTAAAGAGACCAGCTCTACCCAAAGAAAGGCGGAGAAAGGGTTTTGTTTTTTTCATCCCAAAAGTTGTTGTGCACAATAGGGTACCATCGAAACAACTACTGTACATTATTGACGATCTGGGCCGCTCATGGGGTACCCCCTTGAAAAAGTGCCTGGATGCTGTTTCATATTAAGGGTTTAATAAGGCATCTAGTTATTTGGAAAACATTGCATGTTCAAGGCTTTAACATGGATATGGCTTTCTAAAGTAAATGGATCAACTTTACCCAAAGAAAGGTGTATAGAGGTGGATAAAGCTCCTCCTGAAACAAAATGGATCTGAGAAACAAACTTCTCAAAATTGAGTTCTTTTCAAAATGCCAGAAGATACTCAATATTTTTTGGAAATTATCTCACAATAGAGTCCCATGACACTAATCGGGATCTAACACTACCCAAGTTCATAAACCTGGGATAGTTTTTGTTGGGCTTTACATGCATTACATGAAACTAGATGAAATTGAACATCGACTTCCACTCTGATGTGTTTTCAAGTGTTTTCCATCAACTTGATTTTCAATTGAATAAACACGTGGAAAATCATCCCACTAACTGGGTATACTGACACAAACACCAGTTACATCATGTGGGATGATCCTCCAAATATTCCCATCAAAAAATCCCATTTCTATTTGATCCTTACAGCTCCAAACACCTTCTCAGAGGCTATTTGGAGCACTAGGGGATACGTATTTTCAAAAAAAAAACGATTCCCTTGATATTCCCAGCTACGATTCGTCTGATCCCTCAAGTAGGGGGTACTTCACCAATTTTCCGCTGGAACTGCCTGAGCTTCTGCGGCCTGCCAAGGCCCGGCTGATCCAAGGGTCATGGGCCATGCTCCCACCGATTTCATCAAACGTGGTAAATCCTCAAACTAAATGGTCAAACATTTGTCTGGTTGGTGGTATACCTACCCCTCTGAAAAATATGAAAGTCAGCTGGGATGATTATTCCCAATATATGGAAAAATAAAATTCATGTTCCAAACCACCAACCAGATTTGTAATGTTGGGGGATTTGGGGGGTGTATCTGCATTACACAGCCCTTGCATGTGGTTGGTACCTCCAATCTAGGCATCTTAATGGCTGAATGGCCATTGGTATTTGAATGGCGAGTGAATGGATGAGACTGAAACTCATCACCTGTGGGTCTATGCGTCTTAATACGTCTTACTCAGTGTGAGTTGCCCCAATTGAGCCATGGAAGAATGCCAACCTCCCAATCCCATTACACTGGTTGGTTGATGGGTATCCGGGACAGTCTCGGCTCCAATGTCTGGATCCACTCCAATCAAGCGCATGATTCCAGGCGTCACATCCATAGGGAGACAATCAACAATATCTTGAGGAGGGCAGTCAAAAAACATCTCCAAGTCGCAAACTCTGCGCATTTCTACACCGCATGTTGTGAGTGTGGGTGAGTCTGATTGACACTACGTTGGCTTTGGACCAAAGCCCAGCTGCAGCTCCCTCTGTTGAGAGCGGCTGCCGATCTCCCTGGTTTGGAGATCATCCAAGCATCACGCAATTCGACCCAACACGGTGCTGGCAAAATGGTCACACAACGGACTTGGTGAGCAGTGATTGCAATTCAGTGCAATACCGTATCCCTAATTATTCTAATTTGTGATTACAGTATGACAGTATCATAAAAACTATCCCTGACAAACCATGCACTGTAGTACACACCAACATGACAAACAATCAACAGTTGGGTTTGTTTAGCGACTCAATTTTCTCAGATGTTGTTTCAGCAGTGGAGGGTCCGGCGGTTTCAGTGGCCCTAGGAAGTGAAGTCCGTTGGTAAGCATACAAGCAACTTTTATAACTATTGGGTTCATGGTGGATATACCTACAGTATTCTATAGTATTCTCTCTCTAGATATGTGAAACTCAACCAACAAACATAAGTCGGGGAGCTTTTTGTGTGGTATATACTGTGTTTACAACAAATATCATATCTACTATGTCCGGTAGTACGTAATGGGTTGAAAAATCCAGCTGCGCCATGGCAATCCCAACTGGCTGAGTGGTGCCCCAGAACTGGGTGGTAGCCGGTTTATCAAGGACCCTAATGTTGCAAACTGCAACCCATGTTTCTCCCCTGTGCTTCTTCAGAATGACCAGTTTTTGTCACTCTACCGAAGATATACGTATATATATATATATATACATATATATATACATACATATATATATATATATACATACATACATATATATATATATACATATATATACATATATATATATATACATATATAGACATATATATATATATAACATTATATATATAACATTATATATATATATATATGTATATGCTGATAACTACATGTATACATGCTGACAAGACTTGGTTAACATGTTCCTGTTGTGCATCAAGAATAAACCTGCTCACATGGGAATACCGATCAGCCAAGAGTCCAACCAAACACTGAAATCATTACACACCGAGACCCGTGAGGTTTGCAGCACATCCACGGCACATCCTGTTGCTATTTTCAAACAAGTCCACAACAGCTATTCATAGCTTCTCCATGTTTGTAATATGTGTTAATCATAAACCCCCATTAAATCCACAGAAAAGATCCCATTCAATCCCCATGAAATCCTGAAACAACATCCCGTGAACAACCAGCATGTTCCTAAAAACTTCTCGGTTTGTTGTCACATCAAATCCCATATAAAAAACTCCCACTAAACAGTATCAACAAAACCAGGCTATTCATAACTTCTCCCATCTTTCGGGGGTCGAGCCCGAGACCGACTCGACCTTCTCCTCCATCTCGCGACTCATCTTCAGCAGGCCTTCCTGTGGTGGGTGAAAAGGCAATCGAATTCAAATGGGTTATGAAAATTAATTATTCAATTCAACCAATCGAACAACCAATCCATTGGTCAATCGTTAACCAACAATAGCCAATTTTATTGGTCAAGTCAATCGAATAACTTGGATTGGTGGGTGTAACCAATGAAAGTAAGTTGTCCGCTAATGTTATATTGGTTCAGGGTACTTGTGCCATTTTGGGGGTACCTGTACTGAAGGTCTAGGTGCTTGGAGAACCATCGCACGGCCCGTAACTGGTGAATAAGCCTTTGCGAAATTTAACAAATCACCATGCTCCGATAGTTTCCTTTAAAAAAATGTACATGAACCAGTAACCAGTTTCTATAGCTACAGATTTAGAATGAAATTTCTGGTTAGTGGTTTGGAACATTTTATATGTTTCCATATATTGGGAATAATCATCCCAATTGACTTTCATAGTCTTCAGAGGGGTAGGTATACCACCAACCAGAATTTGATTTACCTATTGTGAATGGATGTGAAAAATTGCTTCAATCCCTACAAGGTGAGATTGGTGAATGGTATTGGTGAGATTGGGGTCTAAATTCTTACCAACGAAACCATGAACCAACTAGCTTTACATGGAATTCAAATGATTGCTTAATGAGTATAGCCAATAAAAGTAAGTCATCGGCTCATTTTTTGGGTTAGTGATGATTGGTTCAAGGGCAATGGTTGGCTAAAGAAGGGTTAATTGATGGTTGGTTAGTAATTCTATAATGCGTGGTAAATGGGTGAAATGGTAAGTTCAGTTTAACCAGCAAACACTGTGAGTATGGTTGAACATGGTGTACTAGAACCCAGAAATAATTGGTCACCAATCAACACAACAAAACTCTGGTTGAACATGGGATAGCAATGGATAGCCCCTCACAGTATTTTTTCATAGCTCCCCTATGGCGGTCTCCTGAAGCTTCCCATCTTTCCTGGACCCCTCCTTCAGCTGTTGTGCGTGCTGTTCCAGCTTCTCGCTCGTCTCCTGGGACCGTAGTTCCATGACTTTCCGTAGTGAAAAACTCAGTGATTTACCGTTGAATGAAAAAAATACCTGGTCCCCAATGCAACCCATGGTGCTGGTATATAAACGCCAACATTTACTGTACCTTTTTGTGACCCAGTTTTGTAGGTAAATATTCCAGCACCATGGTTCGCGTATGGGTGTAAGAATGAAGAACCATAGGGACATGTGGCACATGTGGTTCTTTTTCTTAATAGGAAACAGGAAACAATCGAATTTCACCAATCAACATGTCGTTGAAATGTCATCAAGGATTGCTTTGAGGGAACCCGGATACCTTTGGGATCCTTTTTGGGGTCAATTGGCGAATTCAAGTCTAAAGCAGTACTGGATTTGGGGAGCGCAAATGGGTACGTATAATATCTTAATGTCTTCGGGAGAAAGGGTTCCCACCATTCCGAACTTATCTTGCAAATATCCGCAAACGATCTGTCAATGGGCTTGCTCCAATGCTTTTGGTAATTTGCATCCATAGCCACGTTAAATTACCAGAGGGTATATGTGGGTCATAAATCACTAAGATCACTAAGTGGGATGCAGATCCAAGTATATACTTTCGGGAAAAGATCGGATCATCTGGGACCATTTGCGAAAATTTTGGAACACATGTGGACATTTGGGGATTCAACACCAGTCAACAGAAACGTTTCAGGGGAGTTCCTGCAGGATTCTAACCAATGGCCACAGGCAAGGCCTGCAATTCCGAGTCCTTCATCCAACTTGAAAAGGAAAGAAAAAAAATTATCAACAGCTACCAGTTCAGCAGCACGATATTCAATTACCGCAACAAGGAGATGGCGACCGTTGTACTCCAGCAGGTCATTTTGGGATGGGTCAAAAATTGTCAAAAAAGTATGTTGCCATATGTATTTTATACAACTTCCCATTTACATATTTTACATATGATATATGTATGCATATGCATATATATATATATATACACGATTATACACGTGCATACATGAATGGGTTTGTTTGAAAATAGTGTAGCCCTCCAGGGAAACATACCCCCGTTTCAGATACTTATCATGAACAGGGATTGAGCACCGGCCATTTTGGTCTGACAACCCGGTTTCCAGGCTTTTGAATCATAGAATCAAAGCCAATTCCTCAAAATCACCATAGAAATAGTGAATTTTCCCATGAAAAATGGTGGATCTGTCCATATAAATCACCATTTTCCCATGGTTTTCCCATTGTTTTCCCATGGTTTTCCCATGGTTTTCCCAATTTTTCCATAGACATGGGGCGATCACCCAAATCGTCTCAGGGGCGACACGAATTGTTCGAAAGCGGCTCCTTCTCCATGACTTCCAGTCGACGATCCAAGGAACGTCCGACGCCCTTGGGTAGATCTTGGATCCATAGGGTCATAGATCAATATAATCTAATGGATATATATATATATATATATTCATATATCATGTATATATATATATATATTCATATATCATGTAAATATATATATATATTATAATAATAACTATTATTATTATTGTTATTTAGATACTGTTTAGATAGTCTGAGTATCAATAAATTATCTCACACCATCAATGTAGCTATCTAGTATCAGAATCATGTATATCATGAAGTATATCTACATAGTTCCCACCAATTCGAGGAATCATGGGGTACATGTTCCATGTCGAGAACATTGAGGGATCAAAAGTAAACACGTTATTCCATGATTTATTCATTGCATATGATTTAAACATATATAATCATACATAATTACTATCATGATACAAATATCTATACATGGTGGCTATGTGTCAATGGGGTGCTAAACAAAGACCAGGATACCATCTTCGTAGAGAACATGATGATCATGGTATCTTGGGGCAGTTTACTCTGCGCAATCCTGGCAATGGCGGCAATTGTCCAGTCAACACATGGGAAAAATCAAGTGCAATGATTGTTTACCGGAGGCTATATGATACCCTATGGATCCAGCCGTGCCTTCTGAAAGGAAGTGGGGGGTATGATGACTGGGGGGTTAGGTTAAGGACCTTTTTCGACAGTGGGCTAGCCGGATCCATAGGGATGTAATATCAGGTGACAAACCCAACAAGAACCCTTCTTAGACAGTGGGCATGTTGGGGTTTTCATCATGCCAATTTGGAGGTACCCAGACTCACCAAGTTGGTATGGAACCATTGCCATGCTTTGGGGGAGTCATTGGTAATGACCCATAGCCATACCGCTGAAAAACTGATGGTGTCCTGAAAAGTCAACGGAATAGAGCGATTCAAGGGCTTGATTTCCGGAACGAATGAATATTTATGTTTCCAGACACCCCATTGGTGTTGCTCCCCCCATTTCCCGAATAACATCTTCGAGACAAAAACATCAAAAATGATCTATGAACCAAAAGAAGCAAATTCAACCCAGGATTTGACGTGAAGTCGCGATGAAATTCATACAAATACTTCTAACATCTTCCAATAACTATAGCTAATGGGGTTCATAAACCCAACTTATAACCAGGGGGTCCGATGATACTGCCATTTTTCTTGCTTAAGTCAAGATTTTAAATCCACAGGTTTCTGTTACTCGACTCGCCCAAAAAAAATCTGCTTGAGTTCGCTCGATCGCAGCACCTCCAATCGCTGCATCATCTCGGCTCCTGGTGACTCAACGGGACTCTAGTATCTTGGTACACTCTGCAGCAATATGATACCCTCTGTTTGCGAACTGGAAGCGAACTGCACAAAAGAAAGATCAATGATTTACAGTCTTCAATTTTGTGGTGATTCTGCAGTAATCGAACTACTGGAACCATCCTCTAAGCCAGTGTTTTTCGGGAACATCCCCAGTTTTAGATGAAACATATCACTTGGGAGGCACCTGGCTGTGTAGTCCACTGGGAAATCCTGTCCGGTCTTCTCATTTTCCAATGTGATCATTCAAAGAGTACAATGTGAGGCCCCCGTTGGATAGCTAAGTTGGTGAACATAACTCCAATAACTATGGTTTATGGTACTTATAACGAACTAGTTACTGGGGCTTATAAACCAACTTATAACTGGGCGGGGCCACATGGTAGCCTTGATTGGCTGATTGGCTGTTCAGCCATCCAAAGTATATTTAAACCAAGTGGGATGATTGTGCTGGGAGAAACCAGCAACAAGACCAGCCACCAGCCACTGTTGTTTGTCACTGTTTTCCAGTCTTTGTTAGTTAACAAATAACTTGGCTTATTTTCCAATCACGCTTGGAACCACAAATGACATGTTCACGCCTTGTATCAACCATTCTTTTTTTTGGGGTTGTCCAATTTTGTCAAAACTAATCTAATTGGGAATGATATGCTGGCTTCCAAGTGCTACAACGCAGTACCTGACATGCATCGAGTAGATCTGACATGTTCCAATTAGAAGCCCAGCAAAAAAAAAACATGTCATCAATCAAACCTTAAATGCACAATGTGACCAAAACACGCAGTGTGTCCTGCCAGGATAATGATTGCTAAGATATTTCTACGTAGTTACCAGGGCTTCTCAACTTAAGGAGGTTCTTACTTGCCATTCATTTTCCCAACTGATAACCATGTGAACCATTACCATTATCCCAATATCCTAGATATCATTTGGTTATCCTGATCATCAGTTACTTTGTTATCATGATAACCAGGTGATTGCCATTCATATTCCCAACTGCACCAAGTACAAAAACAACCCATGGGGTATCACCGGCCATCTAACCAAGGCGATAAAAAACCCAACTACCAATATTGATCTCTTGAAGCTGGAAAAGGATTGGGGGTTTCACCAAAAGCACACCAAAAGCGGGGTTTTACTCTCCAATCTAACGATCAAACATAGAAATACGATGAAATACTATATAGTATCACCTAGTATCTTCTCTTCATTTTTTTTGTAAGAACATCTCCTGCGGCACAAAAGTGGCAGTGTGTCAAAACCAATAGTACCCCTTCTGTTCACATCAAAATAGCTGGGATTTATGGATGTTCATCCCCCTAAAAATGGTATTTTCATAGGTATTGATCCATACCCATTTATGTGCACTAAAACTGGTAGACATAACTGACATAACTATGACTTCTGGATGTTTATGGTGTGTTTTCGTAATGTTTAATAGGTATTGATCCATACCCAAGTAAAACATCAGTTGCTGCGGTCATTTTCTTCGACACCTGCGCGGATGTTGCTCTCCGCCTCCGAAACCTGGCGGATCGATCTTCGTGTCAACAACGGTCCCCAACAATAACCGTAGAATCCCTACAAAAACCGAGAGAAAATCCCGCAACAAAATACAGTTCAAACCCCCAAAACCAGTAATTTTCATGGTTATTTCTGGGGGGCTTATCATTTCATAAATGGAGTAATATAATGTCACTGACTTGTAACTGGTAAATCGGGCCACAACTGTGGCGGGTAAACACATTTTGTTCATTCACAGAAAACTGAGCTGCATTTGTCTTTGGGGACCATTAATTGGACATGCGACTAGCATTGAACCCTGCTGTTATGCTGTGCATGATGTTGCAGTAAGTGGATGTAATTGGATTATGATCCAAACTGATTGGCAAATGAAGGCATGCAACCCACAAACAATCTTGTTATTGTATTTGGGGTTTGTCTGAAAATATCCTGCTCCAATTTTACAGCAGCCAAAAAATGCAATTTCAATGACCAATACCGCAGTTCTGGACATACCAGCAGTGCCAACCAAGAACCACAAAAAATGTTGAGAAACAACACTGACATCATTGGTAACGAGAACAAAAAACAAACATGTAAAAAATAAATGCCAATCAACATGTGGATTGTTACCAACAATGGTAGGGTGGAAACAACATTCGGAAATGGACCAGGCACCAACCAGCAGTGGGAAATAACAGTTCCTTGGAATCATTGTGTTGTCCCATTGGAATCACCAAACATGATGGATCACCATGGTGCATTGCTGTTGGCCCGGAGGTTGGGAAGGAATCGGGATCCCCAAGTCATCATTGGTAATTACTTAAATGCTCCAAATTTGGATGATTTCGGGGTACCCCCTTTTTAGGAAACCTCCACATAATGTTGACTATCACGCAAGCAAACTTGGAAACTGCAGTGGTAAACCAATATCCAGTTCATTCCAACTTTTAGAGGAACAAAACACACATCTAGTCTGTCACAAAAACATGATTGCCATTGATTGCCACGAATTCTTCATCACAATATTAATGTGACTGCCAACCTGCGTCAGTCAAAAACATATAGGAACCACGACAATGATATCAAATTATCAACTAGGTTATTATAAACATGGTTAAACCATGTTAAACCTATAGCTATGGCAACTGTACCAACCGGTCAAATTTAAACAACAAAACATGTAACATGATGGCAAAAAAATACTAGAACGATGATTTTTGTTGGAATCCCCCCCAAAAAAATCACCATGAATTTCCCTGCTCGTGTGTTGTGACCGGATGGGAATGCCATCCGCACCCGGCTCTTGATGTCCACAATGGTCACATTCAACTCCTCCAAGAGTTGTTCCTGACATCGAGCGGGTCTCTGTCTGGTGCATATAATAACCAGTTGGTATGTATCTCCATATGTGGCACGAAAATGCAATTCAGACATTTGAAAATTTAAACTAGTGCAGAATTGCCAGCGTTCCAGTTATAGGCACGAAACAAAATGGTGGAAACATATGGGAAGCACACGGTTCTTCTTCAAAAAAACTGTGTGGGTAAAACATCCACACCCCAAACGGTTGTGAATATTTCATCTCCAAACAAAGCAGGTGGATGCCAGTTCAAATCTATTCAATATCAATCAAAACAATGCCGTTTATCTTTCAAAAAAAAACAAGAACGAGCTGCCCCCCTCTTCCCGGAATTGTTGAATCCCACCTGTTGAGTGCGTCCACGGGTTTGCTCAGCCATGACAGCATCCATGGAACTTTGCAGCCTTGGTGATCCCAAGGAAAGTCATGAGTCATGTGCATCCGGCTGCCGGGGCTTACCCCAACCTGTTTGGCCCCCGCACTGGGCCACGTGGTCGTTGGAAGCCTTGCCACTCAACGCCTGACAAAGAGTGATTGGCTTCTGTGCTATCTATACAGTTGTGGTCCTTTATCGCTTGTTTTTACAAGTTATACAAGTTTAAGGTTAAATGGAATTATCATTCCAGAAATCGGGCTATAGCTTTTACTTGGTAAAATGCCAGCACCGTAGAAGGGTTGCGACGTGTTGTGTTGTCTGTCAGCAACATGCCATGCTGAATCACATGGAAACTTATTAGCGCAATGCCGCGCCGAGATGCTATTGTCAACTGTGTGCGCCCAGTGAAGAACCCTTGGCTCACATGAAGATCATATCAGAGTTTTGTTGCCTTTGGTTGCTGTGATGGCATGTTTTTGGACCCTGTCAGCAGGGAGCAAGTCAACTTCAGCCTTGCCTAATTTATTCGGGGTGGATTGGTCAACAAGGCCCGCCGCAGATTCCGAAATGAAATTCCGATCCCTCTTCCACAGCAAAGGGCAGCCGATGCATTCAAAAGCCATTAAGGGCCACAATACTTAGCAGGCTTGACGCTTGCCATCCAAGGTCTGGTTTGCGACTCCCAAACCTAGTCCAATCGGCTCACTTGCAGCTGGACTAGGTGAGTAAACGAAAACTTACATGCACTGCGATAAAATGGGGTGCAGTGGAGGTGTGATTGCGATGATGATGATGATGATGATGATGATGATGATTCATGATGATGATGATGGTGGTGGTGTTGATGGTGATGGTGATGATGATGATGATGACGATGATGACAATGGTGGTAATGGTGGGGCGGCGGCGGCGGCGGCGGCGCGGCGACGGTTGTGATGGTAATCTCGACGATGATTGTTGTCATGAGGTTGATGATGACAATGCTGAACATTGCTTGACATTAACCAGTATTTAACCAGTCATAAGAACATGTGGTTAATAAACATCAGTTATATATATATATATTGCTTACTTAACCAGCCATGAAAACACTTGGTTAGTAAGCAACAGTTTTATATGTACATACAGTAGATGGACAACAAAAATCAAATCACGCAGGCGCCTACCAAATGAAACCCCAGGCCCCCAATATAGTTTCCTCTGCGTTAGGGTTTGATTTTTTTGTCCACCGGCCCCAAGCCCGCAGCCCAAAGGCAACACTGAAATTTGGCGATGTGGGGGCGACAACAATACAGCAGGGGATTGATTTCATCGTCCATCTACGGTATTTCTTGCTTAATAATAAAACCAGCCATAAATACACGTGGTTTTGAACCAACACTTAGCTGGTTGGTGTTATACCTACCCCTCTGAAAAATATGAGTTCGTCAGTTGGGATGATGACATTCCCAATATATGGAAAGTCTTAAAAAATGTTCCAAACCACCAACCAGCCTAGTTTGCTTTTTTTGGCCCCTGTCCCAAGGCTGACTTTTCCACTGGACTAGCCGGGACACACTTTTGTGCCGTTCCAGTTATCTGTACACATGGTGACATGGTGAACATGAAAATAGCTGGGATCTGAATCTATGTAAATTCCCCAAAAATCTAATATTATAGGTTTTGAGCCATGGCCATATTCATCTCTGAATAGAGAAGTGTCAAAGTTCCCTCATGGCGATTGAATGGTGATTCCCATTTGAATCACCAATATGCTTCGGTTTAGAGCATCACCTCCCACCAATCATCTGCCAACTTTTCAGAAAAGAAAAAACATTGCTCAATGGTTGAGCCAACCAACCAATCAGAAAAGGCCAGAAGTAGGGGCCAACTGGTGCTGGCTGGGTTGATAGCATCTGTTTTTTGAGGCCACGACTTGTTGAACCTGTCCCATTCGCAGCACAAAAAAACACATGATCCAGGTGATGCCAATGTCTTGCTGGTGAAATGTCCCTTTGCAATCCCATCTTCAAAGAATCGACACCCTAAAAAAACTGGTTCTTGGTTGAATCTCCACACACCTGTATACCTATCCAATGCTGATGGTATATGCCACTTTCACCCGTGGCTGATCACCCATTCATCTGGGATTACTGTTGAAACACAGGTGCTAACCACATAACTGGGATGCATCAATTTTAACGGGTTTGCCTGAAAATAGGCAACCCCCAAATCCCTTGGGTTCAGACCAGCATTTCCCCGGATAAAATGCCCTTTAATTGTACTGCCCGGTGTACCATACGATTGTTAGCTCTTGGCTGAGAATGCCCTTGGCTGAGAATGCCTACAAAAATGGTGACTAAAATTCTGATGTTGGGCCGTAGTGATTATTTTTTTTTTGGTTGGGAAACCCTATATGGGCAAAGCATTCTCCTGTGGAAAATGCACCATGAAAGTAGATTATTTTCCGAACGGGTTTCCCCATTCGCGTGATCAAAAAAAAACGGTTATGAACATATAGCAATGGAACATCCCCCTCTGTAGATGCTTTTCCCAGCTATAAACCTCCTTTTTTCATGGGGATGTCCCAGCTGCAATCGGAGGGTAAAAATCCCTCAGACTCACCATGGCGACCGTTGAAAAGAACCGTGGCCAGGTGGTAGTCCAGGTGGAAGTTGCGCCTACTAAACCCTAGTAACTATAAGTCTAAGTCTATAATATATATATATATATAGTAAAAAGATTAAAACCTACATATGTATATATATATATACACATACATGTATATATATATATATATATAAATAACTAATAACAAAAACAATAATAAGATTCAAAAAAATACAATGATTGAAATAATAAGTAAATGATCAGTATTAAGCGGAATCATTTTTTTAATGATCACCATGATACCGATCCTGCGATCCGTCGCGCCTTTTCCAGAGACTGCAGCCTCTCCTGCTGAGCAACCTTAAGGCAGGGCCAGCAGGAGAATGGTCAGTTGAAGCGATAAACAATGGGGAAATGCGGGGAAAACAAAACCAGCTAACCATAGCTAAGCTATTTATCTATCCATCCATGATTTTTGTTATTGTTTGTTCCGTCTATCTGTTGATGCATCCATCTAGCGATCAAATCCCCTCCCTATATCTTATATATTATCATATATTTATATAGATATGGGTACGCGTAAAAAGTCCATAACCCAAATACATATGGTTCATCCCCACGTTCACCACAAAAAGATCATGTTGGGGTATCACTATTGTGAGCAGAACAGGTTCTGCAAACTAACCTGGAAATGGAAAATCCACCATGAAAGTAAAACATATTCCTTAGTTTACCAATGTGTTTTCCAGACTGTTTCGCTTATTGGAGTATCATCATCCCTCGTCCCTATTGAAATTGCTATTTGGATGGTGTCTCGGTATAAACCATTACAAGAGTCCCTCTCATGTATGTATACATCGATACATGCATTTGTATGTGTATATGTATATAATGCAAATATAATTATAAATTAATTACACAAACAAGTCCCTCTCATGTATGTATACATCGATACATGCATTTGTATGTATATGTATATAATGCAAATATAATTATAAATTAATTACACAAACAATCACAAAAAAAAACAATGCAAAGAACAACAAGAGTGTGATTTGTATAATGAGTATTGGCATTTGTGCATGATTGAGTCACCAAAAATGAGGGAAAAAAACATGCTTCATCATCCCAGTGCTGGGCATGGTGGCATTTCATGGCCAGCCAAATACCCTGCAAAAAATGACCTCTGGCAGCTGGTCAACGTAGATAATCCCATACCACAAGACTAGTTAGGATTATATAGTTTCTACCAAGATTGACCTAGACATTAATTGCCATATTTGAGTACCGGAAGGTAATGACTATATTGTCCTCCTCTTTCATGTGGTTGGGAAACTCTGCGTATATAGCTCCTTGGCTCCCCATTTAAAGGGAATACCCCTAGCTCCTTAACTCCCTCCATACCTATACATCATACTCGGAAATGTCCAGCTGGATATATACATATATATATATATAGGTAAATGATAATAATGATAATAATTCACTAACCTGAAATAAGATCATCTTGGAGATGATTTCCCCTTATTAACCATGATTCCAGGCTTAGGTCATTGCAGGAAAAAATATCCCAACTTATGGGGCTTAAGATACAGCGCCCCCGGCAGCGAATTCGCACCACGCGGCCATGCGTTGCTCCAAGCGTTGCTCCTGGATGGCCGCAGGGTGAAGATCATCATCTACCCCTGACCTTCCAACCACAAGGTTTAACATTGTGGTTACTCTAACCCCATGTCTTTACTTACATCATTTCACTGCCTATCACTACTGCCTTCCAAAGAGCAGAGGCAGAATCCTTGATTACATCAAGAATGCAGAATAAACAACACCGGCCTTTAAGTTCCAACAAGTTCCCTGCGCTTGAGATTGAAATTACTGAATCCTAAAGATAGCATCCATGACGCACATGCTCCACAAAAAGGTAGCGCGCAATGTGTCACACCAGATCTTCGATTTTGCAAAAACTTTAGTCAAACCATCATTTGAGTCTTGCCCCCCAGTTTTTTGATG
>CAMXCT020001546.1:250000-287500 GCA_947184155.2 Cladocopium goreaui
TAATGTATGTAATGTATGTATATAGTGTATGTAATGTATGTAACGTATGCAATGTATGTAGTGTATGTAATGTATGTAAATATGTAAGTATCTGAATATGCATATGTATGTAAGTATCTGAATACGTATATGTATGCCTGTATGTCTGTATGTATGTCTGTATGTATGTCTGTATGTATGTCTGTATGTATGTCTGTATGTATGTCTGTATGTATGTCTGTATGTATGTCTGTATGTATGTCTGTATGTATGTATGTGTATGTATGTATGTGTATGTGTATGTGTATGTGTATGCATGTATGTATGCATGCATGCATGCATGTATGTATGTATGTAATGTAATGTATGTAAGTATGTAAGTATGCATGCATGCATGGATGCATGAATGCAAATATGTAATGTATGTAATGTATGTATATAGTGTATGTAATGTATGTAACGTATGTAATGTATGTAGTGTATGTAATGTATGTAAATATGTAAGTATCTGAATATGCATATGTATGTAAGTATCTGAATATGTATATGTATGCCTGTATGTCTGTATGTATGTCTGTATGTATGTCTGTATGTATGTCTGTATGTATGTCTGTATGTATGTATGTGTGTGTATGTGTATGTGTATGTGTATGTGTATGTGTATGTATATGTATATGTATATGTATATGTATATGTATGTATATATATATATGTATATGTAATTATATATACATATACACATACACACACACATAATGAAGGGCGTATATATGGGGGGTAATATATTGGTAATGGTAGTGAGAAACGCAATATGCGGTTGATACACTGGACTTGTTGCAATATTCCGGACCCACAGTACACGTGGAGCACATCGCTCATTCTGGAGTACCTCTGCCATGTGGGTCACGCTATACGCGCTGCAGGCACAGTGGCCGAAGCCCAAGGCTTGCCGCACCAAGCGACACATGGTATTACGTATCTTTCCTAGCCACCCAAATTAATTACACATATTGTATCATGCCTATTTGTACCCACATGTGTGTCAATGTGTGTATTACACACACTGGTACATATATGTTGACGCACACAAATTACCCAACAATGTGACATCAAAATCGTCGTGTCATACTCTTACTCATTGTTATGGCATTATGGTCTATCCACATGATGTTTGCTTATATACCCATTATTGGCACTATTTCTTAAACTATTCACTTTTTTGGGGCGGCCACCATGTTCCAAAAACGGCGAACATTGGATAACTTGGATATGGGTCTAACATATTGAGCCCCTCCCCATGGGTACCCCATGACCCGAAGCCATTTGGCGAACTCCTCATCGAATGCGGTGCCCCCCCCAACCGTCATGAGTGTTGGGTCTATACGCCCCATGTTAACTATAGATATACCTACCATTATCATCCATTTTCTACCATAAATCATTGTTAAGTATTGCGATAACATACTTCTGAACCAACATAGCTAAGGATTTGGGGCACCTTGTGTAGATGCTTCGCCAAAGTGGGGAACCCTAAAATAACATGGCTTTCCCCAGATCAAACATAACCACTTTGGGTCGCTTTGGGATAATAGCAACTGCGCTGGGTCTGCGCACAGCACTGTTTGGCCTGAGCACGGGCCGTGGTTTGGCCCTTGAAACACATATCAAGCGTCAGTACATGATGCACTTGAAATACATGCCGTGTTACATACCCAATAGATCAGGTTACCCAATTTCCTGCCTAGTAGTTACTTCAATGTCGAACTATTAGGCAGGAGATGTTCCAACCTGATCCATTGGATAAGTCTGGGCAATCTGCAAACAAGACCTTTGGCCTCACGTACCAACATACCCTTCGTCAAACATGGCGGGCTGCTTGGAGGTCCCCGAACTACATTACATGGCTGATTAAAATGGGAAATCCCATCAAAAATTGAAGTTCGAATGGGAACATGGGAAAGTATGGCAAACTAGGAGAGAACTGGCTTCTAGGAAAATCATCGAACTATAGCTGGGGGATTTTCCAGCAAACCATGTGTGATTGCCAGAGGGTGAAAAATGGATCACAATGAGTCGTGAAACTTTTTGCATTGCTGTGCTCAGTCTGGTGGGAACGCGGATGGGAATATGCTGAATTACACTCATATGCAGAAAAAGGCTTGCATGCCAAAAGTTGAATAACATGGTGTCTAAACCATCATTCCTGCATTTGTTCCCAATCTATCCCAATCAACTCATGTGTGTGTACTTGATGTCCAGAATAGCAACAATGTGTCACAACATATATATATATATAGGATCGAAACAACTCCTGAGAAGGTACTTGAGACCCCAAATCATAGCCCAACCACTTTCCAAGAACATATTAGAAACACAATGAAACACATGCATACACATACAGTTACGGCAATTTATTAGTTATAACTGATTATTTCTATGGGATTATACATTCTATAAATGGGATTATTTCAGTACTTAGAACTGGTATTTGGGGCCATAACTGTAGACATACACATCACAAACAAAAATCTGGAAATATATAAATGCTATAGCACGAGCAACATGGTTCTACATAAAATGCTAAACACTACATGCATTAGACATACACTTCACATGGCATGGTCATCTCATTGGACTCACAGCTGCTCTCAAAAATTCCCCAAGCTGCCCCGCGGAGAGCTAGGCATACCTGAGAGCCAGATCAATTCATGCATGATGATGTGTATATATATATATATGTATATGTATGTATGTATATATATATGCATACACACTTATACATGTATCGTATATATATATATATACGTATATATATGTATAAATATATAGTGTATTTATCACCACAAATGGATACACATGGGGCATAAAATCGGCGGTTCAACAAAAACAATAGAACCAACTGATGCATCCAAAAATATTTACGCAAATACATCTAAACACCATAAACACAAAGCAAACTGCATATAAGCATCCATATAAGCATTAAGGGGATGTCGTAAGAACAAAATCACGATCATCTTGGATTTGCTTCTAGGGACTCGGCGCCGTAGATGGCGCAGATGGCGGTCATGTCATGTGGGATTCAGAGGTAGGAAGTATCATTCCCTATGGATCCAGACACTGTCTGAGAAGGTACTTAACCCCCCAAATCATACCCCAGTCCCACTCCTTAAGAAATTACGGCTGGATCCATAGGGATTCACAGGTAGAGAAAAACCAAGGCAGCGTCTACCCCCTCCGTCGCTATCAGTGTTCAGCCCCACAAGGTGAGGCCCCGGAAGCCTTCACATTTCTACCATATTCGTCCAAAAGGCTACAACAGCACCAGCAGAAACCAGATTCAGCTAGAAAACAACTAGAGAAAGATAGAAAAAACTACAAAATGATAGAACATGTTGAAAAAACTGGCAAAGGCCAGAATTTTCCAGGTTTTGGGGAATTCCTAGATGCTTCTGAGTGTAAGGACACAATTATGTATTATGTAACTATAGTTTTATTTCTTTCACCTCTCACCCCCTCTTGAAGCCATCCTGTTTGAAGCAGCCCCATTGGGTCTCCGAAGATAAACCACTTATATAATATTATATAACTATAGTTATATAACTACAATTGGGCTTATAACTATAGTTATTTAACTAAGTTCACCAAGTTAGATGTGCGTCAACTTATATCGCTATCGTCACCATGGGGGCCTCACTGGTACCCCATGATCCCCAGACGCCACGCTACCGGAGGGTGCACCTCAAGATCGAATCAGTGTGCTGACACGTTGTCCACACATCCCACAGGACAACTGCTTGAACCACAAACGTGGTAAAGGGCCGTGGGGACGGGGTTGGTGTTGGGCCCGTAGTGGCTTTACGCTATTTGGATTGTTGATATTTTGGACATAAAGATATGGTCGCTCTGAAAATTCATGGTTGATCATGTTTACTATTAAAACCAGTTTTGGGACACATCTTTTTTAGACATAGCCATTTATTTATATATAACATCATTTTTTTAGAATTACCCCACAAAAATAGAAAATAAATTTGCCACTACTCTGGGGGGATTCTACTTATCTATCTACGTCGGGGTTGCTATACCTATCCATCCTGAATACTCCTCTTCAAATAATGGTATTTAGCTGGGCCGTGGAATCACTTGAGTGTTTTGTAATTCTGCTATGTAACCCTATGTATAAAAAAATGAATATATTGAATACATAAAATATAATAATATGATACAGTGAAATCAAAAATAACATAATATAATATAATATAATCTAATATAATATAATATAAGATTATACAATAGATAGATAATATATAGATAATATATAGATAATGTCATATATAATAGTATATATATATATACATATGACTGGACTATAGAATTCACTAACCTGAAAATAGCTGAAACTGGCCATCGGGGATGATTCCCCATACCATCATTCCAGTGACGTCACAATGAGGTCGTTATATTATGTTTTCAAGACATATCCAGTTACATGGGGGGTTCAAACATGTTCCAGCCAGTTATATGATTAATATTAAGTAATTAATGTGGTAAACCCAATACCAAACCAACCCCAAATGGTAGGTTTTTATTATTGGCTTGCCCACATCATAGTTATATAACGCCTTGGCCCCATCAACTACAGAATATATGTATTATATCTACCATACACCATAGATGATGGGGATTCCCCACAATTGGCCTCGGCGGATCGAAGTACTCTTTTGTCACGCAGCGACAATGTCGAAATCGATAAGGGGGCCGGGCGAAATCGCCCCCAAATGGTTCGTCCAAAATAGAAGATATCAGATTGCCTCTGTCCAAAACATATGAAATTTGTCCTTCACAAGATGGAATCATTAGTTTGATATATTTTGCCTAATTCCATGTGTCAAAAAAATCGTGAGATATCCACAATTTGTGTTGAAAAAGCTGCAACAAAAACAATTACATGGCCATTCAAGAGGAAAAATGGTGATCAAATGTGATCAACGAATTGGACAGCGATAAACATATTGGGTGCGCGATTTTCAGACAAACCCCATTTGTACACCTGCAACTGGTTGGTTCAGTTGGTGAGATCGGAATTCTCCGTTGATTGTGATTACACCGGGTCCTTTTACCGTGGAAGTCAGGATGGAAAAACCTGTCGGTTTACATGGAAGTCGTTTACGTCCAATTCTTGGGGAAAAAGTGAAACTGGGCTACCGGGCCAGCAAATGCAGAAAAACTGACCGTGAATCTCTTACATGGAAGTAGCTCATCAGATATGTCAGTAACATATTCATCATGGAAGTGTGAAAAATGAGACTAAAAACCCTTACGTGGAAGTAACTTGAGGGTCCAGACATCAGGTTGGCAACTTCTATGTTAACATGTTCTCCCCTCATGTTGAATACATCCTTCTAGGGCGATCCCTAAAACCCCCAGACTGACCGCCACATCAGTTTTTTCTTCTTTGCATCTATCTTCTCACCCCTGTCATGTCCGAGCGATTGAGGATGCAACCTTTCGAAATCAATGGTGCCAAATTGGTGCTCGCTAACATGGTACTTCCCACATCCGACTTCAAGTAGCAAATTTCTATGTAAGTTATCCGTTCCAATCGTTGGTTGTTAAAAAATGGAGGCATTCCCAGCTTTATCTTGAAAAAATCAAAATTTCTACGTTAATCAACAAATGCCCAGGATTCCCGGGGAACTCGTGGCAAAAAGAACTAGCCCCCAAAAAAAAAAGGCTCAGATCCAAAGAACACAAATTTGCAGTTTGCCCCCCCATTGCAACTAACATGGAAGTAAACCTCCGAATTGTCACTTTAGTTAACGTGGAAGATTTTTTTTTTGCACTACGGTAAAAGGAGGACCGAGCGCTCGCTAACATGGCACTGCCCACATCCTACTTCAAGTAGCAAATTTCTATGTAAGTTATCCATTCCAATCGTTGGTTGTTAAAAAAGTAGCAAATTTCTATGTAAGTTATCCGTTCCAATCGTTGGTTGTTAAAAAATGGAGGCATTCCCAGCTTTATCTTGAAAAAATCAAAATTTCTACGTTAATCAACAAATGCCCAGGATTCCCGGGGAACTCGTGGCAAAAAGAGCCAAAAAAAAAGGGCTCAGATCCAAAGAACACAAATTTGCAGTTTACCCCCCCCATTGCAACTAACATGGAAGTAAACACCTTTAGTTAACGTGGAAGATTTTTTTTGCACTACGGTAAAAGGAGGACCGAGCGCTCGCTAACATGGCACTGCCCACATCCTACTTCAAGTAGCAAATTTCTATGTAAGTTATCCGTTCCAATCGTTGGTTGTTAAAAAATGGAGGCATTCCCAGCTTTATCTTGAAAAAAACAAAATTTCTACGTTAATCAACAAATGCCCAGGATTCCCGGGGAACTCGTGGCAAAAACAACTAGCCAAAAAAAAAAGGGCTCAGATCCAAAGAACACAAATTTGCAGTTTACCCCCCCCATTGCAACTAACATGGAAGTAAACCTCCGAATTGTCACTTTAGTTAACGTGGAAGCTTTTTTTTTTGCACTACGGTAAAAGGAGGACCGAGCGCTCGCTAACATGGCACTGCCCACATCCTACTTCAAGTAGCAAATTTCTGTGTAAGTTATCCGTTCCAATCGTTGGTTGTTAAAAAATGGAGGCATTCCCAGCTTTATCTTGAAAAAAACAAAATTTCTACGTTAATCAACAAATGCCCAGGATTCCCGGGGAACTCGTGGCAAAAAGAACTAGCCAAAAAAAAAAAGGGCTCAGATCCAAAGAACACAAATTTGCAGTTTACCCCCCCCATTGCAACTAACATGGAAGTAAACCTCCGAATTGTCACTTTAGTTAACGTGGAAGAAAAAAAATAAAATATTTTTTTTTTGCGCTACGGTAAAAGGAGGGGGAGTACCTCCCGCGCCATCAAATGTGACTAGCTGGGAAATCCCCAAAGTAAATTAAATGGAACTTTATAATAGATGGGAACATCATCTATAAATGGGGGATTCTTAATTGCCACGTTTGATTAATGGAATTAAAGGTATAGATTTGTTAGACGTACAATCCCCTGTTTTTCAAATCATCGACCATCGACAGATTTTTGTTTGAACGCAGCTACTGCTCATGGTTTGTGGCATCATCTGTTTGTTGCCAAAAAATCCAAAATAAATGGCGCTTCGGGAAAACAAGAAAAAGGTTTGACACATATGATGACGAAAACAAAAATGCTGTCATATTTCCCTCCGACAAACGTGTCCTGAAACTTAAAATCTGAAATTTAAAAAAATACGATAAGTTATGATAAGTTGCTATCATGTGCTAAACTCCATTCGTAGCTTCAACTGGCTCCTGGCTTTTGTTGGGAGGATACCCCGCTCCTTTGCTCCCCATGGCTCGACCCTCACCTGAATTTCACATAGCCAGCCGCATAGCAATAGGTTGGCACCACGAATGCCCAGGCAAGGGCCATATTCCTTGGGTGATAGGACGGTGATCACCACCATGTTCCCGGGGATGCGAAACACATATGGGTTCCCGTAGATTGTCCAAGCCAGTGAAACATACCACCTCTTCAGTAAGAAAGATAAACATCGATGAAGCGATTGGTGGTGCGGACAAACTTGCTGGTGTGTTGATCCCCTAAAAGACGCGGAAACTCTCATGACTCTCATGTCCCTTGTCGGTGGAAATGGTGTTTCCTAGCCAAATCAATCCAACAAAAAAACACGCTCTGAACATCTCAGTGGCTACAATCCTTTCCGCAGAGTGTCATGAAGCCCTTGTAGAGTCCTGGAGGCTCATACTCTGGCACCGCGCTCTGATAGTAGAAACGTGCGCCTGCAGCAACCCCTTTGGCGTGGCCACACTGATATCTTGCTGAAGGACTCAGGGTTGAGGATGGTTACCAAGCTCATCACTGAGTCCTTCCATGGAGCAATGCTGATTGATCTAGCAGTCAACTTGACAGTTTTTGATCATAGAAATCCCCAAATAGATAGAACAGTAAAATCCTACTAGAATAGTGATGAATCGATAGGAAGTATCCTTTTGGGGGGCTACTGACTCAGGTCATGCCCCTCTAAAAGTCAGCCCAAAGCAAACCGGCTAACTTGCTCTACCCGCTGTAGACATGTCCACCCTTCATCCAACAGTTAGCCTCATGTAAAACCAAGTTAGCTAACGAACTGAGGCACCACAGTTGTGTTTTTTGGTTTATAAACCCATTATACAGTTATCATGGCCAATCTTAGATAATCGCATTGATACCAACATACTAAAGGATTAAGCTACTCATCCAAGATTGACCTAGCTATTATAAACCCACAGTTCTTATAAACAGCTTATAAACCTATAGTTATTATAGAGTATATCCCCCTATATAAACCCCAAACGTTCACCAAGTTATGTGCGTCAACTAAGCTCCATGGCGCCTGAGCTGAGGCAGCTCAGGAAAACGCAGGCGATCCACACCACCTGCACCTCGTGGTATTGATAGGCCTCGGTTTTTGGTTGTTCAACGTGGGAAACGCACGAATAGAATCGAATAGACAACTACTTCGATGGGCCATGGGAAAAACGCGGTTCCTGGTTAGTGATTGAGGTCCCAATGAAATCATCCATTTACCCTCTGGGTAAACTAACATAGCTATTGAAAATGGCCATTTATCGTGAGTTTTCCCATTAAACATGGTGATTTTCCATAGCTATGTTACTTTACCAGAGGGTACTACCTAGTTAAATCTAACGCCATGGCCCGTCAACAACTACCATTTGGGGATGGCTGGAAATGGTGATAACTTGGGGAGGGTTTCTTATTGGATTTACCACAGGGATTTCCATCATGTGACTCATTGGGCAGTTTTTTCGACTAACCTTATTGGAATCATTGAAGACTCCAGTTATGACCCGAAATACCAGTTAAATACCAGTTATAAGTACGAAAACAAGATATAACTAATACATTGCCATAACTGTAACATTAGTGGAATCAATAACAATTGTTCGGGATCGCATCACCTCCAAGACATTGGTTTGTTTTCCTTAAGCCCTGAGCTCATCATCAACCAACATGGGGTGTCGAACGCGGAACACGGCGCATCACTTGGGAATGGGAATGGCTTCAGATCAGCACTTGAGGATGTCTCAGTAAGTGGATAATAACTGCGTTATTCAGTGGTACGCGGCGGCACGCGGTGACAATATATTGTTTTTTTTTCCCGGATGTTCAGGCTTTCAATTGGATATGCAGAATATCTAAATATAATCATATCGTTATGGGTGAAAACCCTCGTACCCTACACCAAAATATCTGATTAATGAATCGTCATTCCCCCAAGTATTGTAATAGATTTAACCACCCTGGGCCCCATATAGATTATAATTACACATAATTACAATAAGGAGGATCATGGGATACCCATATAATAATACCATATAGATATGCTAATATCAAGGATAGGATTTGGCAGGATCATGGTATATCACGACCAGTTGACTGTCAGCTTGGCATAGCTTGGCTACCCGAATTGTGGTTGAAAATCAAACATGGCAATTTGCATGAAAATCCCCAGCAAAAATGGAAACAACACAGGAAAATCGGTGGAACATATGGATAAATCATAGGAAATTCTACGGAACATCTACAGCAGGGAATATCTGAATATCATGGAACAGCTACATGAAGTTTTTCAGCTTTGGGTGGGAAAATCATCGAACTGCAGCTGGTGGATTTTCCATCAAACCATGATGACCAGAGGGTATATCAACATCTGATCCATCCTATAAAAGTGCTTCATCTTTGGACGTGCCCGGCCGGGCCCAGCCGGTCAAAAGTCTATCTCATGCACAGCCCGTGCAATTAGTTGCAAAGTTCCCCCCAGCTATCTCAGCATGTCTATGTTCACCCATCCAAGTCTTTGCTGTCCTTTATATAACTAGTATAGCAGAGTTTTGACCGTACCTCAATATAATGATATATACATATATGACCATAGATCATCATAGATTCTACTTTTCACAGATCTTGGGAAGGCCAAGTTGTAGCCAATAGACCAAAAGCCCCTTCACAAGTTCACATGTGAAGTATTCTACACCGCTTCACAATTAAGTCCACCAAGCCTATGGTCCAAATAAGGAAATCAGCCTTTCATAAAATATGCTGCTTTCCTTATTGCAGTAATTATTTCGTCTATCTGCTGAAACGTGCCCACACAATCACCAGGTCCTGAAGGTGCAGTTTGTTTAACATCTCGTTTCAAAAATGCAGCCCAAGTGAACCCGCAAAGGGAGTCCAGAAACATTCCAACACCTGAATAAAAGAGCTGTTTGAAACCCACAGATCAAGTTCTACAATTTTGTGGACTTTGTTTGGCCTTCCTCGCCCAGCCCGGTGTTGAAGCAGCCAGGCGGCCAAGGAAGCAGCCAAAAATCCTGAACCTGGGACCGTTGAGTCAAGCCCAAGTGAACTTGAAAATAAGTCCAACGGGGAATCATGTACAGTAGTAACCCCCCCCCAAAAAAAAAGATAGAAAAAAGTGAAATCCTTCTAAGTTTTAGTGACGAATGACATGTGTAGAAGTTTTTGTTGGGATTCCATGTGATAGGGGAATGATTAGGAATCCAAACACCAAGATAGACTTGGCTCATTTGAAATTATTTGAGAAGTATCTGATGTGTTAAGGGATTCGTAACCACTTCAACAACATTTTCATGAAAGACGTGGCTCATCTTCACCACCGAATCCGTTGAATCCGTTGAATGATTAGAGATGTCACAACGGTTTTTGGTGAATTATTGGTGCTTGAATCTCCAAAGAGTGACCTCAGTGACCATGGTTTATTTTGTTCCGGGAACATCATATGACAAGGATGAACCTTTCAACCATCCATGAGTTGGGGGACAGTTATGGCCCGAGTTGTAACAGTTATAAAGTACTAACAAGTCACCTCATTTATAGAATGTTTCTCATCCTATAGAAATAACCAGTTATAACTAATCGATGGCCAGCTGCCATGCCATAACTGTGTTGTTCCACTCATTAAAAACCTCACTTTCTTCAAGGCTCCAGCTGGAACCTCCAGTAGACACCCTTGAACTGTGTTGAGCTGTGTTGGAGGAATAATTACATAAGTCATGTTTAATTATCAAGGTTTGTTTGATACACTGATATCTAAAAAGAATATATATATATATCCATGTTATATAATAGAGTATCAATCTACATGTCTATATATGAAATTATATATATATATATATCATATCCATTCATATCTCCGACCATATTCCATATATCCCACTATCCACATCCAGATTTCTCCACGCCGCACCTGAGAGGACACAGTGCAATCCCACGGCGAACAGGACTTTCCTGGAGATCGATCCATGGAATCCATGGCCACCTCTTCGAGAAGCTATGATGAGCGGCGTGTTTTTTGCACCCCAAATAATCTTGAATACAACATTTATGATTGTCCATTAAATGGATCCTAATGGGACATAATCTTATATAACTGTATGGTGTCTTGGGATATAATCTTATATAACTATGGACATCAGCATTTTTTGTCCCATGAAAAATCACCATGAAGAAATACATCTATGATCAATGCTTTACCCTTCCAAATTATAGTAACATTATACCCCAAAAACACTTCCTTTCAGAAGGTACGGCTGGACCCATAGGGTGTAGATATGTAATAATCTCCGACAAGATATAAAAGTCAATTGTCTCTATTTCGAGAGGGATTTACTGTTCAAGCTTTTTTGGGATGAATATTACTGTGTAATCTGTATACATATATACCACCTGAAGTCCGGAATCATTCCACAAAATTTAGTGGCGCCCATCGGCAGGTTGCATTCATCCATATTAATCTTATATGGTAACATATGGTAACTATGGCTACGCAGGATTTATGGTGGATATATATATATATATATATCTACAGTGGGATGGATTTATCCACCAAATTACAATAAATTATCAACCCCTGGGCCCCACTTCGTAGGGATCATGGCTGGTTGCTACCCTGCAAAGTTCCCAATTGACAGCTGGATCTTAAAGTAATTAAAGTAAGAATCCCTTAAGAATGGCAAAAAAAATAAACCATGAAACTATCATCAATAAAACATCTACCTTTTGCCAATTCGCCCACCTGATAGCTCCAAAAGGATACCTTTTGGAAGCGAAAATGCAAGCATCAAACAGCAAGGACGCTACCATCAAGCAACCCAATCATACCTGTTTGGCTATGGCTTGGAAGATCACATTGCTGGATACAGCTTGTTGCTAACTTGGGATACTTGGCTTATGACCAATTCCTAAATGGATCTCAAAGGTAAAACCCATTTGGAAGACTTACCATATTAACCACTTACCATCCGTGGGATGACACGCCAAGTTTATAGTGGACAGAATCATTCCAAGGTGTCACCATAAACTCGTGTCTTACATGTTCTGAGCTGGGAGGATACCTATGGGCCCTCCCCCTCCAAAAAAAATGTGAATTTGATCATCGACTTCCCACCTCTATGACCTAGCATGGACAAATGAATATGAACACACATGTGCTTTGAAACACCTTTTATTAAGCAACAAACCCAGCATAATAAACCCATTGGTGTGTCTTCAAAACCCTCTGCCATTCCATTTTACATACTGGTTGGTTAGTAGGGATTCCAAAATTCCCAGAGTGGATGATGATAATCCCCAATATATCCGGATAGTATCCCCCTACAATTATCAACCAACACAAGGCCGAATGCAGCCACTTCTCACTTGTGCACCCAAAATTTGATTCTTGAAATATTGTTGATCAATGTCAATCATCACTTTCCCTATCAAAAATAGCAGTGAAGTGGGTATATCATGGTATACCGGTATACCCATATAGTAAACCCCTTATTTAACGGGCACCGGCCACCGTCTTTCCCTGGATCTGCCGGGTCTCTTGGCGTAGGCGGCGTAGTCTTGGCGCTTCGCGACCAGGCGCTGCTCGGCGCTCTTGGCTGAAGGTAGAATGAGGCCGTCTACCAGCGTTTCATATCCTGTGACAACTACGGCCAGCGGTCCCAGGGGTGCAGGCCAGGGTTTTGTATAACATGGGTATAACTATTGGTATAGCTACCTCCATAAGTTGGGATATGCGGCCCCTTCAACTATGGCTTAGAGGATCATCACAGTAACTGGTTAGCAACTAGATTAGTTCACCCATTTCAATGTGGGATTAGCCACCAATCGAGGACCTACTGACGAGTTTTTTTCCACCACTTACGACAAGTGGAACGATGCTACTCTCCAGGACTCTCCGCTTGGCAGATGAATCATGAGTCTAGGAAATGATCATTCACAAACTTGACATACCGAAAAACATAACAAACACGGCAGCTGGAGGTTTGGGAAAAACCATCGAACTATGGTAACTATGGTAACGGTGGATTGTCCAGCCATGTCTCAAGCCATCTTTGGGGGATGAATTGGGATAAATCCCGGATCTGCGAAAAATGACATTTTTAGTGAGGTCCAAACGTGAGGCTTCTAAAAAAAAATGCCTCTTTAGATCGTCGAAGTCCAAGTGACTCTGTCATGGAGATGCAACAAATCATCACCAAATGCGAGTGTTCACACCATCTTGGGAATATCATCAACAACCAATCATATATATGTTCACTATAAAAGGAGGAGGAAGACATTAATCAAACATGGTTGGTTGGGAAAGGTTCCATTTCAGGCAAAAAAAACGTTCTTACTGAAAGTAGTCTGAAACCAATGACCTGATCTAGCATACCCCAAAGGTTCTATCCATTTTGTTTGAGGCTCATGCCTCCATTGTTCAAGGTGGGGACCCCCCCTCGGTTGTAACTTGGTAAATCCCATGGAAAACTATAGAGTTCGAGTATTAGTTATAGTCACTATATGTCACCATAGACCTTACTTAACATACAAACTGACTTAGCGTTCAGGATCTGTGGCATTTCTCCCAAGCATCCAGCGATCTTATCAGGGAAGATCGGCTGGCTCAGCAGAAAGACCAAATACAAAAGGCCTTGGCTGGCGCAGCGATCATAGCCACGGCTGTTATGGCTTCCCACAACTGAACAGGAACCATCAACTCGGAAACTTTCAGGACACATATATATATATATATACAACTATATAATAATAATAATAACAATAATAAATAATAGGATATATATATATAGAGATACACATACATATAGGCTGGCAAAACAGCAATATCAACCCATGCTAGCATTAAACAATGACTGAGTTGTTTTGGCAGGATAGCAGAAACAGTTAATTCTCTAGTTTGGCTTGATTCAAATCATCATATGAGTCAATTCTCCATGTATTTTCAACGGTCAAAACGGTCAAACTCAATCGTTTTTTGGTGCCTCAGAAAGTCATTGTCCCGCCCAACATCCATCCAAAAGGCTCCAAGGTAAGTAGATCCGCCTGAAGCCTAAAATCATCAGACTTCCTCAGCGGCGTTGAGGAGGCCAGTCGGCGTTGTCAATAGGGGCACCTGAACTTCCTGAACCAACAGATTTTATTGGTGATATGGCAATGAGTCAAAACCCTGGTACCCGGATGGTACATCTAACTACCCTAAGTCATAGCTGGATAATGAATGTTTATTCCCCCAGCCATATGCTAAGTTCATAGGTAACTTGACCCATCCCAGGTCAAAATGAGCAAACCCATCCACCTGAAACATCGCCGAGCGAGGTACCCACCGTAGGCATTTCTCCCAGGCCACCCCAGCGCCAGCGCACGGCATAGGAAATCCACATGGGTGACGCATGGAGGAAGAAACTTTCGAAGGCCTTCCCGGCAACGTCAACCCCCAAGGTGGGTTCCCCAGTAACTCAATGACCTGCAATTTTTGTTGGGAAACTTTGAATGTTACAAAACTATCGGGGTTACAAAATTACCGTATCATGTGCCCAAGGTTTTGTAGTTGCAATTCTGACTGAATAGACCAGTAAAATTATGAATAGTAGTTCCCGTTTTTTGGGGCTACATATAGTTTGGAAGCATTCCCATCTGAGGGAATAGAGCTAATAACATCAAATTGTGATGGTTCCGCTACCGGATTTTTTTGCAATTTGTGTGATGATCACCCTGAATTGCCGTCATGTCGTCATCCATTTATGCGTCAAAAATGGTGTGCAAATGGCCACAAAATGAACTGTTCTTGCGATTAGAATATCTATCTATCTATCTATCTATCTATATATATATATCCCCTCGCCGTGTCACCTCGGGATGGTGCAAGGTGAGGGGCGTCTGCAGTGGAAAGATGGCGCCGGCCACCGGGCCCTGGGCCACCAGGTAAACGGCCAGCAACCACTCCTGCGCGGCCGAAGGCCATGGGATGGCCATGGGATGGCCATGGGTGTGGGATGGAGAACACGGGGAATGGCCAAATAGCCTGCAAAAAATGAGAAATTCTGGCAGCTGGTGAGTTAGTAGATGATCCCATACCAAAAGACTAAAGGATTAAACTACCCATCCAAGATTGACCTATCCATGAGTTGTTTGGGAATTGTTTTTTGGAGTTAAGGAATGCTAAATGATGGGGATGTATAGTTATATCCAAAAGAAATTGGATGCATTTTAAGGTGAACAATTGGAAAGTTTGATGGTCAATGGTTCAGGGAGAACGGTGTCAGTAGCTAAACAATTCGGATTTGAGTGCAAAAAAATGGGTCGATAAGTCATGGGTAAGTTGGGTTTACCAACTAGGCAAACACATGGCTTTGTCGATGTTTGTAGTGTGTTCTTTGTAGATAACCCACAGACCACGGGGCCACCTGGTTGCTAGTTGCTGCTGCTGACCCATCCCAAAAGTATGTATCAGTTGCACAAAATCTTCGAACACACTGGCGTTGATGTAAACGAAAGCACTGCTCCTGTAATTCATATGTATGTATATATATATATATTTTAAAAAAATATCATATAATATGATATAACACAATATAATATAATACAATATAATATTATACAATATAATATAATAAAATACAATACAATAAAATATAATATAATACAATATAATATAATAAAATACAATATAATATATTACAACAAAATAAAATATAACATAATATAAGATAATTAAATTTAATTTAATAAAATACAATATATTATAATAAAACATAATATAATATAATATAATATTATATGATGTAATAAAACAAAATATAATATAATATAATTCAATATAATACACTATAATTTAATTTAATTTAATATAATACACTATAATATAATACAACATAATATAGTTTAATATAATATAATATAATATAATATAATACAATATCATATAATAAAATATAATAATACAATATCAAATAATATAATATCATTTAATATAATATAATATAATTAAATATAATACAATATAATATAATATAATACAATAAAATATAATACAATATCAAATAATAACATATATTATAATTTAATATAATATAATATAATATGATATAATAAATATAATATAATATAAAATAGTATAATATAATATAATATATACCACTTTCCTTAGCAGATTGAAATTTCATTGTCACTACATCAGTAATTATAAGTATAGCTGTAGAACCATCAGGATTCGGGCATTGCTCATCCTTTGAGGCCGGACATTTTTTTATCCAGGCCATTGTGACAACTTCGGTTGTGACTACATTTATGGTGATTTAATTGTGATTTATGGTGATTTCTAGGTGATTTAATAGTGATTTATGGTGATTTCTAGGTGATTTACTGGTTGGTGGTATACCTACCCCTCTCCCTCTGAAAAATATGAGTTCGTCAGTTGGGATGATGATATTCCCAACTGAATGGAAAAAAAACATGTTCCAAACCACCAGCCAGCTTTAAGATGTTTTAAGTTTTCTTTGATCCCTCTTTCTTTGGTGCATCCCCATGTTTGCTGCTGGTAACATCCCATTGGTTGAATCCAAATTTGATGCTTGGGCGTCCCTTTTTCAAGCTGTAAACGTTTACACGGATGTGGAGTTTACCCACCATTTTCAGTAGATCATAACTTCCGGCTGGACACCCACAGTTTGACACATTCTTTTGTAAGTTGACAGGGTTGTTTTGCCATGGGTTTTGCCACGTTTTGCCATGTTTTGCCAGGGAGAATCGACCGGTTCTTCCCTTTTTGGCGACCAATTGGATCCCGAGGCCCGAGGCTCTTGAGAGCATTCACCTTCAGAGCAGCACCAAAGGCTAACAATCCTCGGAAGTCTTCCGCAGCACCAAATCGTTGGTTGTTTTTTTTGTGGGAAAAAAACCTGATCAAACTGGGCTAGAAATCAAACTTCCTGGAATGTCCTGGATGTTTTACTATCATGGGGCGGGAAAAAAAACACTAGTTTCTAAGAGGTCAATATTATATACATAGAATTGTTCCTATTGAACATGGTGGGGCAAGCAATCGAACATATTAACGTTTTTTTTGGTGGGGGTTCTCCGTTCACCCAATTTATTCACCATGGCCGACCAAAACACGTCCAAAGTGGGCATATGATCAAAACGCCGCAGAGCTGCAGAAGAATGCTGTTCACAAAGCAAAGGTCAATAAAGTACAAGATCCATTCCTTTCGCGCATAGTAATACCTCAGGTGATTTGCGGAAGAGACTTTGGGAAATGTGTCTGTGCTTAAATAGTTGCGTAGGACGTTGGTCGTCAGTAAATGTCAGTAAGTATATTAGCCCCTAACTTTAGCAAAACTCATATAGACTTTGACATCCAACATTATCAGTCACTGTCAGTAGGTATCAGGATGCTAATAGTGACAATGTGATGGAGAATTCCCTCCAGAGACGAAAACGCCTTTCAGACAGCAGCCACACTTGCGATGGTTATGTCCTATGATGTCCTATGGAAGGTAACTTCTTCACAACAACTTGGTATGTTTCACCATGGGAATCATATCCTGAGAAAATATGGCGAGGTAGATGCGGAGGTTAAACCGTCGATCTTTGGTACCTTTGACCAATCCTGGGCCAGGCTGTTCAACTTCACAGCCTCAATTATACATGCTTTCAGCTAACATCTTTTAACCGTCTCAATTGGATCATTGAATCAGATTGAATCATATTCATGGGTTTTCCCACAAGCACGGCTGAAAAAAGATCACCCAAGCTGCACTCGGTACATCAGCAGAGCGACTCCAACCTGCTGTGGGTCGAGACATGTGTTTCTTACCGGATGTGGGTGTTTCTCCACCAGCGGGACATGGGAGCAAGCAGGGAAGTCCACTGAAGGTATCAGCTGGACGATGGAGGTGATGTGTCACGACCCGTCATGGATGAGCTTTCTATGTTTTCTCATTCTAGAGGCATGTCATCAATATTTGCTTGACTAAAACAGATTCATTCCAAAAAGGTGATGGATTCAATTTTACCCATATGTTTTCTTGCTTCATGAGAATTTCACAAAAACTCGTTCACTAGAATTAGAATATGTTGTCACAAAATGTGAGTTTCTACAAGTAAGTTTTTTCCAGTTCAAAAAATAAAAATCAGTGCTTTAACCAATGTTAAATCATTAAAAAATGATAAAACAATGACATTTCATGAACACTGATTTATGTCCCATTTCATGAAACAAAACACATTTTTTGGAAACATACCACAGTTAATACCCTGGGATTTTACTAACAGTTCGACGTGGAACATTAACCATTTGCAACATCAGCCCAGCCAGGCGGCCAAGGTGTATTGCAAGCGTAGCATCTTGTAGGAAGGCTGCCATACCAGGCACACCAGCATGGTCGAGGCTAAGGTGCCGGCGTACCTCGGCAGATGTTTGGTTGTTGGTTTGCGAAAAAAAGAAGGTGAGCTAATGTTGAAGTTAATCTTATGAGGTAACTCTAGCTATTTCCAGGGTTTATAGTTGGTACACGTTGTTTGAGTGGTTTTATCAATGTTAACTAGTGGGTTAATGGATAAAATAGCCTTTTGTTACCTACTATTAGTGTTCATAAACCAACCGATGGTGGCTTAACTATCTTAACTATGATTTCTGGTATCTATATATATATATATAGGTAGTGTTTCTTTTTTGCCAGCTGCCAGCCAACAGATATAAACTGGGTGGGCACCACAGAGTGCTTTCTTTCCTAGAGTTGCAATTTCTTAAATACCATCGGTTGCATCGGGATATCACCAAAGGTAAACACGAATGGGAGGCGATAAAAATGATATCATGTAGTATTCACTGCAGGTGAATACTATATGAATCCAACTTAAATGCCGCGAATCCAATATGATTAACATTTTCCAAGCGCCACAGTTGAGGTTCCAAATTGGTTGATGTGTCATCTAAGGGAATTGGTGCCGAGGGGCAGTGGAAACGCCAAGCTGGGCCGCAGCCTAAGTCGTCGACTGCCAACAACAGAGTTTGTCGTGATGTACTGAACTTGGATCCAGTCCTTCCCTGTAATATAAATATATATATATGTATATATATATGTATTGTCAATATTTGAGGTTACATACATGTATATATATACATATACATATATACATTACAAATCGATAAACATATTAAAAACAAATGCCAATAAAAAACCACCAAAAAATGTCTTCAAAAAATACAGAACCTGGAAACGATGGAGGATACATATTGTTATATAACAGCTGGAAACACGTTTCTATCTATTGAGTTCATAATCACCATTAAACCAGATGTGCCACTGTCAAGCTACATGGGAATGATGGGTAGTGGTCATCCGATATCATCCGATCATGGAAATCCCTACAATGGGGCCATAGATCACTTCGAAACCATCCCCCAATTTGTGCATGTTTTTACCCAAGTTTTGACCATTAAAATGATGTGAATCTCGGATAATCTCGGAAGATCTGGGGATCATTGTTGGAATATCCACTAAAACGTGGGAATTGTTATTGGAATATCCATTACAAGATGCGAATTTGGAATGGACACCCAAACAAAAATGGTCAACCAGGATTCTCATAATGGAGTATGGTAATATAACTATACCGGGTTTTCAAAAACCTGGAGGTGCACCCCCGTTGAACCGTTGGAACCGTAGTCATCTAAGTGAGTCTGGTTGGTGGTTTTAACCATCTTGAAACATATTAGTCAATGGGAAGGATGACATCCCATATATCAATGGGAAAATACAACATGTTTGAAAGCACCAACCAGGAGTCCACTTATGATGATACAATATGACAAGAACCCGGATGTACCAAAAAAATACCCCGCTGCGTTACCCCTGAATCCTGATATAGGTGGATTTTTGATGATACAGTCAAGCTCTGCAAACTGCTGACCGCCCACCTTGGAAATCTTTGAACAATGGTAAGTAGTGGTAAGTAAATACTTACTGTTGGATATCATAATCCTCAAGCGATGACTTGTCCCGACATTGGCAGCAACAAATTGTAGATCTCAAGAAGTAGGGGGCGGTAGCGTTGAGATATGCACAGGCGTGTCCTCTCCTGAAACAAGAGAGATCAATAGCCAAAAAACTCCAAAGATGTATTTGACAAATCAGCTATATCAATATCATTCCATGATTGTATGTGTATATATATATACAGCACTTATATTGTATTACATTAAATTATATATATATATGTGTGTATTGTAAATACTTGTTGATCAATGGGACGTGTGAGTCCAGCAGCACCCTTCAAGACGACGGTAGGTCTTCACGTCGAATGTTTCTTTATAGACACCTTCAAGCACGTGTCAAGTTTCACTGTGGAGCACGCCTTTGGAATGTCTGGTTCCCACGGTCTCATTCTGCGGGGAATCAGGCAGATCCAGCTCTGGCGCAGCTTTCATCCAGTCCAGGGCGTCCATCTGAGAGGCTTCAAAAGCCACAGCATGGTGGCTCTTTGTATCTTTGTAGGCCACTTCCTTGTCCAAGGCAAACTCCCATTCTGCCATGTCCATGCAAGGTCTCTCCTGCATTGGATTCTTCCTCTGACCTGAGAATGGAACTCCCAGAATGCAACTGTAAAGTTGTGTGGCACATTAGTGACAATAGCTGTGCCTAGTGACTTCACAATATGCAGCATGGCAGCAACACTTTTTGAGTTTGGTTCCTGGGCCACTGCACCTTTGATCCAAACTCAATGCATTCATATCTATAATATGGAGCTGGCGTGTTTTGTTACATACTAACAATCATCACGATCTCACAACAATGAGTTATCATTATCATGAATTATCCCTACGGTAACATGATCATATTAATATGAATAAGAAACAATGAACCACACATTAGACAAGTATAGACAAGTACCAAATACGTGCCAAACTCCCATTGTTTCCATGCAAGCCTGGCTCCTGGAAAATGTCAACAGTTACGAATCCCACTTGCTACCAGGTGGTGCAGCCCCAAGTAGTTGGTTTATCAGCCCCATTCACTCTAGATATGGAGGTTGCCTAAAATAGTGGTACCCCCAACCATCCATTTTAAAAAGATTTTCCATCATCCAGCTATTGGGATATCCCCATTTATGGAAACCCCCATATACATATGTTATTCCATAACAGTTAACCTACCTGTAAACCATCTTAGCTATCGTTTTTGGGGGCGCCACAGGATGGTGTACCCAAGCGATAGCTAAGTTGGTGCCAATAACTCCAAGAACTAAGGTTTATAGAGATATATCTATAATTATCTATACATATCTAAATTTAAGGGGATTTATGAAACGACAAACATCTGTGAGCAGTGTCAAAAAAACCTCTGTCGTGTCATTATCCTAAATTGGGTTAGTATAATCCCCGAACTAACCAAACCAACCAACCATCATTTATCAGAAATTATCCGCTTATATCCCTATAATTCCCCATCATTCCCTATATATTTGATGATATTATGGGTTTTTAACACGGCTCACGTGAGGGAACAGGCCCACGTCTCGCACCGAGCCGTGGGATGGTCATGCCACGACACCAGCGTTGATCGGGCGTCAGGGCATAGATTGAGTGCTGCCGCTGCATTTTCCTGGCAGCGATTTCACATACAGTTATGGTCATTTATTAGTTATAACATGTTATAACAACTGGTTATAAATGGGATTATATATTCTATAAATGGGGTTATAAGTACATATAACTGGTAAAAGGCCATAACTGTAGGGAAATCATAGGAAAAAAGTAGAGATATACTGGGAACTGATTGGATTTAACATGTTTTAACCCAGCAAAAAACTGGAATCAATTAAAAACAGGGGGAAATCAGCTGCATAACGAGGCCATAGGGGAAGTGTTTGTGCGGAAATGACTCTCTAGTCGGATGGGTGAACAGAAGAACTTGGAACCAAATGCCACAGATTGCCATATTATATGTGTGAATTACATTCTGCAACAAACATGTTTCTGGCAAAGTTGGTAGAACTCAAATGGAAGCCTGACATTACCATTTACAACATTTACTGTACAATGTGTTTCTCCAGTTCAATTGTATGTCATGCAATATCAACCCAAAGAAGGCAATGTGATCGACAAACAAATTAATCAACAACAGAATGACTGGTGCAAGCCCAGTTTACGTTCCATGCTTCAAACCCGACGAAATTGTATACTCTTTTGAAGTCAGGTAAATTCATCTATTTGTTGAACATGGTTGCACCCCCAAGCTAATTTGGTGGTTTTAGTAAAACTACGGTTGAATCCCCATAATATCACAAGTCTAAAATAGTTTCAATCCTATTTCAGATGTTTCAATCCCAGCGTTTGTATATCAAATCCTGATTTTGATGGCTCAATCTCTGCCTTTCGCTCTACTTTCATTTCCTTATACATTGTCCACGGCACAGCAACCAGACGGCTTATCTGCCAGGCTAGGCAGATTCGAGAGTCGCTGCAATGGAGGAAGCGACTTGAAATGAACATGTCCACTCCTTGCACACTACAGATATGATAATTTATTAGTTATAACTGATTATGAATGGTTCTCAGTAGTTATAACTGGTAAAGGGCCATAACTGTGGCGCGGATCTGCTTCGTATGTTCGTGCCACTGCTGCGTCTGGTCTCTCCGAGGTCCGCAGGCTTAATCGACCCCTGGCTTGTTCATTGGGTAGCCCCTGGCTGAACATCAAGGTTCGCAAAACCCAGGCTGATCAGTGTGGTTCATTTTGCCAAATAGTTGGGTCCGTTACATTCTAGCTATATATACACTATATATATACAAGAATTCGTCATAGTTAGCAAATGTTGGCAACATGTTGTTTTTTCCCGCTAGTTAATAATTCCATCTGCATATAATCTCATTCGATCATATTCTGATTATATCCCACTAAAACCGTCTATGTACACTTATATCCCTATGATATTCCCAGTATATATTCCCATTATGTTGCCATTCTTTTACCACGATATCCCGTAGGATTTTAGCTGGTAATTAAGATCGGCAGATGGTCCCCCAGATATAAATAACTTTACAAACCTCATTGACTATAGGCATCTCCGCTAACACTTCCAACTCACAAATTTATAAACCAACTTACCTAACATCAATGAACTATATATAAATATGTTAGGTAAGTTTCTTGGTAAGTTGGTTTATCCCAACTATAAATATCTATGAATATGGTGAACATAAACTTACCTAATATCTATAAATCCCCAAAAATCACCGTATGTTTCTTGGTTAAATCCCCATAACAGCATTGCTCGGTGAAACCCCAGCGAGCGACGGAGCAGCTTTGGCAGCGACGGAGTTTCCGCTGCTCTGAGGCTCCTGAAGGATTTTTTGTGCCATGGATTCCATGGGGCCCCAGTTCGTTGGCGAAGTTGGTGAACATGAGTCCAATACCCTCTGGTAAACGTTTACGTATAGCGAACTGAAAAATCACCATCTTTAATGGGTAAATCAACTATAAATGACCATTTTCAATAGCTATGTTAAATTACCAGAGGGTAACGTTTGGGTTGATTAGGGCGATATAGCTATAGTTGAAGGAGATTCTGCATCAACTTCTAACTGGGGGGGCACCATCCTGTGAGAGTTTTTCGCGAATCTTTTGGGGATTCAAATACCTATTTTGTTCAGAGCTTGATCAAGGGAGGGATCCCCGATTCATGAATGGATCCAGTACGAAACCAGGATTTCAAGTGGGATTGGCGATATCAGGATTGGCAAAGTTGTGTTGAGCCGCATGCTGGAGGCATCATGCTTTGGTTTAGATCTTTTTTTTAGAACTTATCCACCTTTACAGCAACATGTTTGATTGAAATTATTCTGGTTGGTGGTTGAGCCCTACCCCTCTGAAAAATGATGGAGTGAAAGTCAGTTGGGATGATGAAATTCCCAATATCTGGAAAGTCATAAAATTCCATGGTTCCAAACCACCAAGCAGTATTGGTGTAAAGGTTTGCCCATCCAACCACTTTGCCCAGAATCCTTGGTTAAAAAAACAAATCTCCCCATGCAATGTCCAGAATGCTGATGCTGAAATCCCCAAGATTATTGATAGTAACCATCCACCCAAAAAATAAAGACTATAAATCATCATCATTAAAAACCACCACTTACCCCAATTAAACGCACATCAGAATTTAATTAGAACCCATTTCACTGAGTTAAACCCATTGAAACCTATTAAACCCCATCAAGCACCCAACATATTCTGGATGAACCCTCCACGATTTTTCCTTTCCCAAGCGGCACTGCCCCTTACCCCCTCCTTCGCAGCCCGCCGCGCCACTGGGGCAGGAGATGCATCGCGGTCGCGTCGTTTGACACTTTCCGCGCTGTCGCTTGCCATGGATGCAATGGGACGAAGAGAATGACGGGAATTGTTGAATGAGGCAATTTATTTATTTATTTTTTTCAATCAAAATGGGAAGTCATTGGATATACTCAGCAAAATATGTGCTGGCTTAATGGGATAAAATCCATGATCCATGATTTGATGGGAATCTAACCAACAAATTCTGGTGATTTTTGCGGGACATAGCTAGCCAACCTTGATATGATGTGTGGGATATGTGGGTCTGTAAATGGGGTATACCTCCAATTTAAGACAATTTCAATGAGAACACAGTGATCAACTCGAATTTTGGGCACACTATTTTCAAACAAACCCATTTCCAGCTGAGTTATGACCCAAATGCTCAGAGAATATGTATTATATATATATATGATTTCTAGCCAAATGTTTGTGATAACCAAATATGCTCCATATATTGTATGCAGCGTATAAAGTGTATTGAGATAAATTTGCACATGTACCCACAAATGACCCAATGTATGTCCAAGCTTGAAAGGCAATAGCCATGTCAAAGCAGGCGGAAGGAGTGTCAGAGTCGGCTCTTCAAGAATTAAGGTATAACCCAATGGACAGATGTTTGATAGTAATAGAAAGTTTGCAGGGGAAGACCATGTTGCTGTTTTCGCATCATTTTTTCCTAAAACAATAAATTATGGGAATATGATGGAATATGGCCCAGACTATATAATTAACTAACCAGTATCTATGAAATTAAACTACCAGTTAGTTATGGGGATCATCCACTGATTGAACGGGGATTAGACCAGCAACATCACCCATGTGTTCATGTTCGGATGCACATATCGAAATCATCGAACATTTCATATCGAAATTAGAGGTGTAACAATCTTTGGGCCCCCCAAGTACCCCTTCACATCACTTCCCATCAGTGCAAAGTGGGGCCCCCAAACGATAGCTAAGTTGGTGAACATAACTCCAATAACTGTGGTTTATGGTACCTATAACTATAGTTAATGGGGTTTATAAACCAACTAACATCACTGGGGGGCTCCACCTTGTGTTTTCATCCACTGTTCATGCAGAGTCAGGGTGAGACGTCCTCGGTCGTGGGTCGCTGAAAAAAAAACGACCCTCTTGGAGCAGTGGCGTCGTCTGGCGGGTCCATGGCGAAGAAAATCACTGGATTGGTTTAAGGGAAAATTTACAGGAAACCATGGTTTTTTACCATCAAATTTGATGGGCTTTCCTGTAAATTTTCCCATAATCCAATTCTATGAAAAAAACATCGGTAATCTAAACAATCTAGGCTGAATTGCCTTTTTGGGGTGGTTGGTTCAGGGTGGTTGGCTTATAAAAATACTATGAATCAGCCAAAAATTGGGTATGAACACAACAATTAAATACAATTAACATATTCTTTGTTGTGCCCCATTACCTCCTCTAAAAAACAACAATATGAACAAAACATAGTAACACATCATTTTGATCATTACCATCAGCAGTAGCAAATAAGCACCTGAATCATTGTCACTTATACCAACACACGCTGCTGGACCCACGATAGTCGGCTGTACAACTAAGCATCGCCTGTCGTTTTGACAGACCGTCTGGTAGGGCATATGCTAAACTCTTCAGACTTTCACATGTGTTGCAAATATGGCAGCCAATGAATGAAGCTGCTTGCAAAGACTTCCCATAAACAAGAACCATAAAACACAACTAGAAGGTGCCGCGGATAAAAAGTACCGGTCAAGAGTACGTTTGCCAAACTCTGGATGATAACCGGAAAAATAATCCAGTTATGTCCAGTGAACTTGAACTATAATAATTCACAAATCTCAAAAACTCAGGTCATTTTCGGATGCTTCACCCAATCCTAACCGCTATCTGTAGTGACGGCCACTCGTTCCATGGCCTAAACTCATGGTGAAGTCGTCCAAGTCCAAGCGCGCGGCGCGGTTGAATGTGTTGTAGCTGGGGTATCTACAAATCCCCATGTGTTGAAGGCTTGTGAAAACACTCAAAGGTGGCCAAGCTATGGCTGGCTTTAAGACACAGCTTGTGGGAGCCAGCCCAAAAGTGCTGTGTATCCCAGTCTTTCCACTGGATGCTGATCATATATGACCAAATCCCCCCTTCCATGACTGCCATTTTTGGATGGAACAAAACAAACATCACGTGCAGGCAACCCATGAGCCATAAAACTCTTGCAAATTTGGGGAACTGCATGGAACTGCACATCTGGCTACCAACAAAATCACCTCTGGAGGCCACTATTGACAGAACAAAAAACCGATGCTTAGGACCCAATGAAACTTCGAGTTGAAATCTTCAAGTTTCTTGGACAACTAACTGACTCGCCCTGTTTCTTGGGTGTTTCGAACCCGTTTTGGACCGTTGTTGGCCCTTGATTTTCCCAACACATCCACCGCGGCGTGAAACTCGATACGAAGAAGTCCTGGAGCACGGAGAAAGCCACTTGGATCTACAAGGATGGGTCTCGAACTCTGCAACCTCAAAAAACAGATCTGATTGGTGGTTTCAACCCCTCTGAAAAAGAATAGTCAGTTGGGATCATTATTCCCAATATATGGAAAAAATGTTCCAAACCAGCAACCAGAGATACAATGTGGGTAAAAACAATGCCATAAATGGGCCATCAACAAATCACCATTTTTATAGGGATTTCAACCATTCCCAATCATGGGTGGTTTATGACATTGCTTTACCCACATTAATTATAGCTAATTTAGCAGAATTCAACTAAAAACAATGGTAAACTAAACCTGTTCTATCTTCCTAGGAGTGCCATGGAGTGCCTATAATTGTATCGAAACAGCGACTGTTCTTGCAACCTTTGGGACGTTCAAAGCAAGGTACTGTATTTTTGGGTGACATGACCTGCAGGCACAGGTCAGTACAAGCTTATAGGCAGCCCAGCCAAAACATATTTACAGCTGCGCAAGTGACAACATGACCTACCTGCGCTAATGGACTTGATTCTAGCTTGAAATTGGGATCATAATCAATCATAGTCCCTGTTTATCAAAAGACGTGCTTGGGATAATATGATGACATGCATTCCCTACCATAGAAGCCGGAATATCTTTCAATGTCACACCCCCGACCTCGACCAGTTCCAAGTTGGTATGCAAACCTATCCAACTATATATATAGATACCAGGTGCACCACAAACCCTGGCCTAGTCATAGACCAACTTACCTGTGGTGGGAGCCCCAAACTGTAGTAGATATAAGTGATTTACAACCCATTCTATAACTAGGGATGTTCTAGATTCTAAATTTAAGCGGCCAAAATCCCATGATATGGTTTATTATTATTATCCCTATTTGAAAGGGCTATTTGGTTGGTTCGACAATATGTTCCAAGCACGTTCTCCAAGATTTCCGCCAGATTTCGGCGAGCTCTCCCGTCCTCACTTTTTTTTGCCCTTCTTTTTCCTTCAGTCTTGCAGGGCCAACAGATTTCATGGGATATGAAAAGAGGGTATCACTGTCTATGAGTATTAAAAGTCTGTTCATGGGATTTACTGTATATTTGAACAAAAACAAGAACGGTAGTAATATCCTACTTATATAATGGGATGATGAGGATGATGATGATGATAATGAGATTAATCGGGTTTACTGGGATATGACTGGGATGATAATGGGATATGACTGGGATGATGGGATATGAATGGGATGTCATTAGTCTTGCAAGGCCAAACACATGTGCAATAAAAAACATGTGCCATGGCCAAGTTATATGGGATTAAAGGGGCCCCTAGTCATCCCAGCAGTCTGAATGGGATTCCGCACTATCACGCCCTTTTGATGGGAATTTAAACCAATGTTTTGAACACGGTACAAATGGACCGAACAAAGCTCTGAGAGAAACAACAAAACTGCGCATTTGACAAACAATAATCAAAAAAATCCTTTGGCAATCAAACGTGGCAATGGAATACCCTCCATTTATGATTAATGAATGTGTTCCCATTGAAACCTCCATTTATAGAGGATTTTCCATTGCCATGTTTGATGACACCGGAGGGTGCCACCAAAAAAAAACGACCTTCACTTCACCAGATATTTTCCATGGAGGAGTTCATTCACCTTCGCTTTTCTGGAAAAGTGTAAGCCTACTGGAAGACCGAAGAACGCATGCAATGCAAGCCTCATTGAAGCCCGTTTGAAATCACGTGGAACTAAAATGAACCAAATACATCAGTGGATTCAGGCATTTGTATATTGCGAAGCAATTTCGAGCATCCACCCGATACAAAGATGAGGTTGGCCATGTGCCGTGGTCCCGTACAAAGATCTACCCTTCACCACCAGGTTTAGCCATTTCAACCATGGGAAATCACACCATGGTCAATCGTAGATAGCCTGGACAAAAACACATCAGGTTTGAAATTAATATATATATATATATATATATATACAAATCATGTATATATACATACATAGATACATCCGTTGTAAATACAAATGTATATATATATATAGAAATTATACAATATATATATATATACATTATATATATATATTAAAAAAATATCTATAATAAATATATATATATATTAAATAACATATATATATATATATATATTTATTTACAAATTATCAAAAAATAATACACATTATATATAATACAAGTTATATATAAATAATACAAAGTATGTTTAAACATACATATTAAATATATATATATATACATACATACATGGTATACATATATGTTTATGTATACATATGAAATACACATTATACAACATACATACATTATATATAATACATTAATATGTCTATATATATATAAACAAATTTTATATCACTTTTAATTATATATAATACGTTATATTGTGTATACATATATATATATATATATATCACATGTATTGCCCGAATCTCACATGAACAAATCGTCGATCTATTTGCCCAACTCGTGTCACTCTTCTCAGGTGGGATCAGCCATCCATTTGATTTCCCCAGCTATGGCTCCTGATTCCATCCCCAACATATCTATATTTTTTTGGGGGTACATATCATATAGGATACCCATCATTATTCCATGACCCCGTAAAGACTTCTAAAAGAAAACATGAAATTAAAGTGGAAGGTGCTTCAACCACATGTGTTTAACCATGAAAAAGCACTAATATTGACGTGTGAAGCACCTGAAAAGGCACCAAACAACCGATGTCAAGCTGCTTTCCACCGGATCCGAGATAATCCTTGATGGCCTCAATGCGCGCAAGATGTGGGAGAGGGGGTGAAGAACGTATAACATGTAATTAATACATACATATATATATAAATTACCTGGTTGTACTATGATATGCTCATATGTGTTCATATATGTTTTAAAGATAGATGGATAGATAGATAGGTAGATAGATAGATAGGTAGATAGATAGATAGGTAGATAGATAGATAGACAGAGAGATAGATGGATAGATAGGTAGATAGATAGATAGATACATAGTTAGATAGACAGATGGATAGATAGATAGATAGATAGTTAGATAGGTAGATAGATAGATAGATAGACAGATAGATGGATGGATGGATAGATAGATACACCCATATATACATATATATTTATATCGGTGAATATCTTGATGGAACTGGGTGAACTAACCTCAGTTGGTTGATTTTTCTATGTCTTTGTCGATGAGCAAGTGACCTTAAGGCCTCAAAATTCCAACCCTTTCGGAAAACCTACGAGCTGTGGCCCTGGACCTTCCAAGGTGAAGCTCCAACATGACTTGGGGCACTGTACTCCTTTAGGATACCATTTATTGATAGCAGGCGCTGGGACAAAACCTGGATGACCAAGAAAAATGACTGAGTTGGCTGGTTGCAGTGCAAATTTGGATTTTGAGGCTGGGATGGAAAAGGAAAAAGAATTAAAACCACCAGCCAGAGAGCCATGATTAATGTTGACCCTTGCCACACCGCTGTCGCACCAGTTTCAGAACGTGAGTCTCACTATGTCTCAAGCTGAAGCTGAAGCTCGGGGGCAATACATATTCATAAACAGCTCCCATCAACAGCCTTAGTCATACTTTCCTCTGTCACCATGCTGCCATACAGCAATCTGTGCTGAACCAGAACCGACAGAGGGAGCAATCCATCTGGGCACCGTAGGTCTTCTGTGAAAGTTCCGCTGCTTGGGTGGAAGGCTAACAGTAACACCTTTCTTTGACTCCAGTCAGCGACATAGATTGTTCCACCTTCAGTTACAAACAAATCCGTTAAAAACGACCGGCCCTCAGTTGGAATTTGGCCCACCACAACAGGTTCCAAGGACTCAGCTGGATTGATGCACATCATGTTTGCATTCAAACCATCCACAAGATCACCTCTTCCCGTGTTACAAACACCCGGAGTGCAGTGAACTGCATGTCTGGCGAAAGGCTCTCAGAGGCAATTACTGTCTCAAGCGTTGAGACCACCTTTGCCACTGTTCTCATACCTTGTATCACCACGTACAGCACTCCGTTGGGCGAGTGTCACAAGGCGGTAACATCAACGTTGTCAACAACTAAGTCCCCTGAACCTTTTTGAAAATGAAGAAGCCTCTGATTCTGCCAATATAAGGCCTATATAAGCCCTATATAAGCCCTATATAATCCCTATATAATCCCTATATAAGCCCTATATAATCCCTATATAATCCCTATATAAGCCCTATATAAGCCCTATATAAGCCCTATATAAGCCCTATATAAGCCCTATATAAGCCCTATATAAGCCCTATATGACCCCTATATAAGCCCTATATAAGCCCTATATAAGCCATATACAAGCCCTATATAAGCCCTTTATAAGCCCTATATAAGCCCTATATAAGCCCTATATAAGCCCTATATGACCCCTATATAAGCCCTATAAAAGCCCTATACTCCATGCCGTCACACTACCCTCCCCATTGAAAAAAAGACAAGATCGATACAGAAAATCGCGCAGCTAGACTCCAACTGGCATGACATTACCGCTCAGCATGTTGGAGGGTCACCACGCTTCCAACAAAGGATGCTGCTCTTGCTACTGAAACGTGCAGCAAACAGTTCCCTGGTGCCAGCACAGAGAGATACATGGCAAGGACAGTACCTGTCGCCTTGAAGCTTCAGTGCTTGCGCCAAAAAATGGTGACCAATGCTGAAAACGATGCCTCTTCGACTGAAAGGCACCTGGACGTCAATGCGCCCTCAACTTCCCGGTGCAGGTCGTCACCACTTGGACCGGAGAGAGTTGCATGGCCAAGGCGAAGCAAATTCTCAGTCGAAAGTCGAAAGTGCTTGAAATTGTACATGTTGCAGCAGCACACCCAGAACGGCACCTCCGTCCTTGGAAACTTTGTTCCAGGTAATTAAATACTGCACTCACCACTGCTTCTTCCCGCGAGACACCCAGATCTTCCCTTTTCAAAATTCGGGCCAGCTGACTTGCAGTAAGCTTCGCAAAATCTGGATGCTGGCTGCAAGTCTCAAACTCTTCAGCAACCTTATCCTCGCACGCATCTCTCAAAGAATGAAGGCAATGGGCTTCTTGTAGAACTTGCAGGGCAACACTACTGTCCAAGCAGGCAAGGATACCTGCCTCAATCTCACCTGCTAACTTTGGCAGGTCGTAAGCCTGTGCCAGTCGCAAGACTTCAAGACCAACAACCTTCACTGATACTTCCTGCGGCCCGTCGTAGCGAACACTGCATCTTTGGCCGCAGCGATTTCCGCTGGCTGCTTTTGTTGCATCCTCTGTGCTTCCAAGAAGGACCCAGCCAGCAGATTTTTGAAAAACACACTGGCGGCAGATAGCACAGCCGTATGGGCGTGATGCTCTGCCCCATCGCTGCTCTTCAGAACAACATCGCAGCGATGGTGGTCCATCCACAAGTGTCGCAACTGCTGCATGATTCTGGCCCGATGCTGGGCCCGATCCGAGTGGTCAAGCTTCACAGCTCCCATGGCAATCAGCAGGCAACTGCAGAACGGCCGACTGCGAATCGTCTAAAGTGACCAGTCTGTGTCTTGTTATCTTCTGAGAATTCATGACATATTGATGCCACTATCAATAGCAAGAATCCCATTCCATCATAGCAATCCCACTATTGATGCCACTTGTCTTGGCATAGTGGCAGCTTGCCCTACTAGCCGGCCGGCGGGGTGAGAGTCCTGAAAGATGCCCAGGCGGGCACCCCAAGAATGCAATGGCTCTCAGAACTTGATCCATTTATTTAAAAAATAAATAAATGGTTGGTGGTATACTAAACGGGTAATCCCCTAATATTGATGGATTATGATAATTATATCCTAATGATTATTGTGATTATCTGGCTGGTGGCATACTGACCCCTCTGAAAAATAGTAGTCAGTTGGCATTCTGAAATTCCTAACTAAATGGAAAATAAAATTCATGTTCCAAACCACCAAGCAGTTATATATATATATACTTGTAAAATGTGTATCATATAATGTCTATAACTTCTGGGAACAATCCTCATTTCTGGGAACAATCATAAGTTCCCATTTAATTTCTTAGTTCCGTGTGCTTTCCGGAACTATCGGTTTCATTGGTATTCCCCGAAACGTAGTTTTAAGATGCATTCAGTCTGACGACCTAAAAGAACCGCGTAAATGGAAAATAAAATTCATGTTCCAAACCACCAAGCAGTTATATATATATACATACTTGTAAAATGTATATCATATAATGTCTATAACTTCTGGGAACAATCCTCATTTCTGGGAACAATCATAAGTTCCCATTTAATTTCTTAGTTTCGTGTGCTTTCCGGAACTATCGGTTTCATTGGTATTCCCCGAAACGTAGTTTTAAGATGCATTCAGTCTGACGACCTAAAAGAACCGCGTATTTCACTTATAAAACTAAAATGAATCGCTGGATTCAGAATGAAACAAACATATTCAGATCATCTCAGAGATCTCGACATCTGATATATATCCCCACAATTTCACCACGGTCCCAGAACAAATCAGCCACAACCCACCCGGGTCTCCAGGCGTTGTGGGTCTTTTCCGCCACTCGCTCGGTGATTTTCACCTGAAGTCCCATGCCATGCGAAGTGCAACTGTTCCTTGAAACCTCAACATTCTATGGCGAAAATCATCTCAAAGCAGCTAAAATCGTCGAACAAATCGCCGAAAGTCCTTCATCATTTTCTGTACCTTTCAGAAAATCTCCATGTCCTTTACCCTCTGGTAAACTAACAGTTTGCTATTGAAAATGGCCATAGAAATAGTGGATTTACCCATTGAAAATGGTGATTTTCCATATAAATCACAATTTTCCCATGGTTTTCCCATGCTTTTCCCATGCTTTTCCCATGGTTTACTAACCAACCGACCAACCAACCAACCAACGAACCAACGCACCAACGCCACCACATTGGCTGCACCTTCTCCACGTGCGAGGCGCTCACCAAGCCGTGCACCAACTTCCCAGCGCCCTCGTCGCTGATGTGGTTGCCTCCGAGAAGTCGGCGAACAGAACTCCAATAGAATAGTAGAAGGATATATATATATATATAACTATGGTATATATAACTATGGAATTACAATGGAATATATTATACAATTAACTATGGTATATATATATATCCCAGATGCTCCATGTATGGAATATTAACCTACATGTGGCTGATTTTTGGGGTAAATGGAGGTAAATGATCCATACATGGAGCATATGGGTGTATGTTTTAAAACTATATAACTATGGTTTATGTAACAATGATAATATATATATATATATAAATTTATAACTATATGTAACTATATCTAGTTGGTGGTTTCAACCCCTCTGAAAAATATTAGTCAATGGGAAAGATTGTCCCATATATTATGGAAAATACAAAATGTTTGAAACCACCAACCAGATATAGTATTAACTATGTGATATATATATATATGTTATAACTATAAAACTATGATTTATATAACATTGATTATATATATATATGGTTGGTGCTTTCAACTCCTCTGAAAAATGTGAAAATCAGTTGGGATTATGAAATTCCCAATATATATGAAAAAATCCAAACCACCAACCAGATATATTACTATGTATTATTAAGTATGGTTTATATATATATATATGTGTGTTGTAACTATGGTTTATGATATACTCATAACTTATATCATCGTATAGCCGTACGGCTATACATATATATAGAGTATTCAGGGATATTCAGGGTTTAAAAACCATATCAAATATAACTAGGTGAACTGTAGCTGGTCTATAACTCTGAATGTGGTTAACTATGGTTTTCCCTACTAGATGGATATTTCATGATATTTCATATTTCCTTCTTGTAGGGATGGAAACAACGGAGGTGGTGCCGTCGACACCTCGTGGTTTTACTTGGGTTTATGGTATACTGAACTAGTCCGATGGGTTGCACCAACAAACGTACCCAGTTGGAAACGAACTATACTGATATTCCCTGAATTGTAGCTACAATCACCATTGTCGTAAGCCCTAGTTCATCTACATATTAAATATTATTACATACTTCACATACCGTACACAGTATCTATATAAATATATATATATATATGCCATAAAGCCCCTAGTTAATCTATAGTTCTGTTCCCCAGCGCCAGCATGTCTTACGTTGCTGCGCCAGCGGCCTGAGAGGTCGTAGGTCGCCAAGGTGGTGTTGTTCGCAAACAGCTCCCGCAACACCTGGGAACAACTGGGAAGGTCAGAGTGACGTGGAGATTTTGAGGACATTGAACAATCAATATATATATATACACATACACTATGTATACACATGTTATCATGATATCTATATAGAAATTAAACGTATATCTATGTTATGATAAAAATCGTATGTTTATATGGATATAGTAATTATCTGTCATAACAATGTATATATATATATGATCAAAGACATGATCACAATAATAATGTTACTTTTGGCAGGTTTTGGCTTTATAATTCAGAACAATATAAATCATAAATAAGAGTAGTGATGTTATGCCTTATGCGATGTTATTGAAAAACAGATACCTTTCAATCTAATGGTTAGGAAGTTTCAGGAAGGAATAAGACAGTCGTTTGTAAGCCATTTTGCGGGAACTTAGCAAAGACAATGAATTTTGACAACGGTTCAGGTTCATATGTAATTATAGAAAACGTTGTCAACATTCATTGTCAACAAGCTGTCTACTTCAACAAAGTTGCCAAAAACAACAACATACGCCAAAGATGCCCTCTGGTAAACTAACATATCTATGGAAAATCACCATTTCATAGCTAGGTAAATCAACAATATCTACATGACCATCTTCAATAGCAAACTGTAGCAAATGACCAGAGAATACATCCATTAATATCCCAATATTATCCCATCATTATCCCAGAAAATCATCCCTAGTAAACCATATCAAATGTTGGTTATCATCCCCATATAGGAATATGGTGATAAATTATATAAATTGCCATTCATGATATACCTATGAAAAAAAACATATTAATCATTTACTGATTTATAAACCATCTGTTGGTGGTTTCAACCCTCTGAAAAATATTTGTCAGTTGGGATCATTATTCCCAATATATGGAAAAATTGAAAAAATGTTCCAAACCACCAATCAGTAAACCATCTGTTTGGGGGTACCTCCATGACTAAACCTCCATGACTTTTGGGAAACAAATCGTCGACGCCGGCCGCGCCTTGATTACCTCTGGAGTATCGGTGAATTTGTTGTCGAAGACATTGATTTCACTGGCGGTGAAATCGTTCGCGGAGGAGGTGACGCCATGAAGTCCATAGGAGAAAACCGTTACAGGTGTAACGTGTAGGTGTAAAAAACAGCTCAACATAACTCATACAGCTGCTTTTTGGTATTTTTTGGTGGGATAGATTTGAATAATGAACTGTTTTATAGACAACATATCCAAAATTAGTAGAAGATACTGTAACCCATCCGCAAACCAAGGTTTCTGTCACCTTGGATTGTCGATTCGGTTGTTGCAAATGTCTTTGAAAGCAGTAACGCCAAATGGTGTGAAAAAGCAAACGTTGGTTTCTCCACGGTCAATGAACTCTATCTGAACATCCAAAGTGAACAGAGTATTGGACCTCAGAGGATGATTAGCAGAGTCATGCCACATCTGTTGAGACGCTATCAGGCCGTGTGCTGCCTTGAGAGAAGTCTCCAGAAAGCTGAACCCTATTTCCTGGCCAGTCAAGGAAGCTGGAGTTTTTCCCTTGCACTGTACTATGTCACTGTTCCCATGATCAGGCCAAGAAAGCTCGTCCAGCTGCAGATTAGCATGTTCAACAGTATCGCTGCCAGGACCGGTAGACACCAAGGCCACCGTGCTTGTGACTTGTTCCATGAACTTGTTGTAGTTGTGAAGAGAAGCATGGTCGCTGCATTTCTTGCCTCTTCTTGAACACCACTGACAACGGTCAGCTCAGTCGTCTGATTTGACACGATCAAGCAGAACGGTCGGTCGGTCAGGGATACCTTGAAAAAGCAAACGTTGGAAAGTGGTTTACTTTAACAGCATCTCAAACTATGCATGGATTTGATTTGAGGAAACCTGGAAAGGGAAGCAGGTTAACACACATATGTTTTCTCCTGGAAAATGATACATCACCTTAAGCCTGACTCGAGTCTAGCATGTTGACCATGTTGCATCCCTTTCGGAAAATTCCTGAGCCTCTTTTTTTTACAGCAACATAAAAAGTTGAGGATAGGGGTTGATAATGCAACTGGAAATCATGCT